>SKCR01001035.1:0-28457 GCA_019454045.1 Zanthoxylum bungeanum | reverse complement strand
TAATGGGCTAGGATCTCGTTAAATGTCACACAATCTTGACTTTGGCCAACAAATTGTATGATAATTAACTAGGTAGATCTCTAAAATCAATTGGATCCCATCCAATTCCTAGATCCAGTGGGGGGACATCCAAGTCCGAAACATATATCTTATATATGCCAATATATCCAATATATTGCCTAACCTTTTTCCTCTGAATCAACTAAGCCTTGGCTTTGGCATAACAAACTTAGTGATCCCAGTTAAGCGGACCCATTGACCTTGGAAAGCTTCGTAATCAATGTCGATGGACAAGAAGTGATCTTGACTTTGGCCAACAAATCACAATTTGGACAGGACACCGATATGGAACAAAGCCTTCATGATTCAAACACATCCTCGACGGACAAAGGCCATGACTTTGGCCAACAAACCAATGCCAGTCTTGGATCTTGAGTAAGAATCACTCAATGGAAGGAAAAACGCTTAATATTTTGCGAGGGTTTTTTTTTCGCGTGCAAATTGGCAACCAATTTATTATCTTTGTTAAGGTCTCATCATCATACATCCTTAAACATGCATTCTAAAGACATAATAAGGCGCGTAAATAAATATAATAATGATATGCGGATGGATACTTCACATATTGATCCTAGATCAAATCTCTCCATTTCCTCTCTCCCGCTAGCATAAGTATTTGTTGGAGTTTCTACGGACCCAAGGATCGAATACAAAGCATAAAATAACATGTGAATACAACGAGGGAGTTGCGAAATACTCACATCGATAGGTTGAGCGACGCGCAAGGCAACAAAACTATCTTTTTCTGCCCACTGCAGCTCACGGCAGTGCACTCCTTTCCACTCCAAGATTCGGCCATTGTTGCTTCTTGAACAAGCTCCAAGCTTCGTCAAATGATTCCAAGCTCATGGGTGGACTTCCCTATCACCTTCGCATGTCTCTCGGAGTGCTAGCTCTTGAAGATTTTGCCACAAAATCACCACACTTTACTTCCCTTTTCTCCCTTGGCTCTCGGCAAACCAATGAAGAACAGCCCACAGTGGGCGTGAATGAGAGATGAAGAAAGAGAGAAGAGAGAGTTAGGTTGGAAGAAGAAAGTGTATGTAATACACTAATTAATAACCAAAAATTAATTTACTTATTTTCTATTTCAAAATTTCAAGCCATAAATGCTTGCCAACCACACACATCACTTCTCATCAATCAGTGAATAGTGACTGGCATCAATCACTCAAAGTGAAAGACATCTATCACTTGATTGATGAATGATGTGACGCTAGATGCGACTAGCGATTTGACGCTTGATTTGACTTGCGTGCCGCACTCAAATTCGAAATGCGAATGCGCTCGCAAATAATCCCGGGCTCGATTTTTCGTTAATTCCAAATTAACAAATTTTCCATTGCGATGTAATTAAATCTAATTTAATTAAATAATCATGACAAGCATAATTACTATTCACGTCGCTAACGAATTAATTCTAAATCAATTTCGCGTCGAAATCCAATTTCGTATAATATATCGAATATATTAATTTTATCGATTAATTCCAAATTAATCGTTATCTCTCTTTAATTGATATTTTATTCCAGATAAAATATCTCAGCAAATAATCCCAGATTAATTTTCTCTCTCATTTAATTAATCCTAGATTAATAAAAGTGCGAGTCATACGTCATCGGTGAATCTTCGGGAAGCGACCCATGAGATTCCCGGATATGTTGGCAGTAAATTCTGTCGTCGGACTATCCGAACACGTAAGTACCTAGTACTACGTTTGTACCGATTTACAAGACAAGGTTGGCTTCTAGCAAAGTGCCATGCCTACCCAATTCTCCAGAAATATCCATACAGGAATATAAGGATCTATATAAGGCGTAGTATACGTAGTATTGCGTATTTCGATCCAGTATCGGATGATCACATGCAAGGCTTGGGGCTGGTACAGTGTCTGCCCCATACGAAGCATATATCGGATTACGAGCAACTAGTCTCTTTGTTATCGGATAATCATGACCAAGTCATATTATCCCGACGGTTGCAACCTTTTTAGAGAACCAGTTCTGTATCCCTACGCGATCATCATCTCCATATGACTGGAGTGATACTTCCGTCTTGACATCACACCCAACACACTACGATTCTCGATATACCCAGAAGAGGCGTACACAGAAACCGATTAAAGCCCTGGACGACCAAAACCAAAGTATATGGATTGTCGCAAGTATTAGCGGTGCAAGTCTCAGGTTAAGACCAAATACACCTACCCTGATTACGGACTTCCATAGACACATAGTCATACTACCAATGGAATTCCGAGGAGGTCTATCCAGAGTGAAGTTGTTTCCTGTAGCATCGGTAAAAGACAACCTCCTATTACACTTGCATGAGTATCTTATACCCAAATATATGAGAACTATGTCGTTTGTGCCCTCACAACGCGCACAAGTGTAATACTAGTCTTTTACGTATTTATCGATGTCCAATCGCGGTAATACTTTGACTAGGAATATTTAATGATTTATCCTCGTGGATTGATACTGTCTCATATCATTCTCAATCCAGGAACAAATCATAGGGACCTCCTATCATTTATACATCTTGGTGATCTAATCCCAAATGATAAGAGTTCAATCTCCTTTGTCACATAGTTAATTTGTACAACAACACCATGATCTGTACAAATAGTGACGCTATGGGTTATAATTGTCCAACAATCTCCCACTTGGCCTATAGCCAGTCACTCGAGTGTCTTACACCCGAACTATGTACGGTTGGCTCAAACTGCTGAGGAAAGGCTTTCGTCAGCGGATTTGCATAATTATCATATGATGCGATTTGTTCGATAATCACATCGCCACGATGTATGATCCGAACGAATCAGATAAATAGTCAAAGTACGTATTTGGATCGTTGATGAGACCATTAATTATTTAGCCTGTGTTGCAGCCTAGCTCAGCTACTAACAGAACTATATCTAATCTAATTAGATTTGTTATCGACCGAAATGGCTTCTATTGCTGCCTCAGCTGCAACAATAACCCTCATGTGTTGTTTATTCGGTAACAAAGCCTGATTAACATCCAAAGTTAATTTAATTAAAGTCCAATGGGCTTTCAATTAATTTCTTAAGGCATGGACTTTTGGTCAACTTGGGTCAAACCCAATAACCAAAGCCCAATCTAGGAATAACCTCTTAAGCCTAGAAATCAATTTAGGCCCAATTAAATAATTAAGGTCCATTAAGTCATAATTGGACTTTATGGAATTGGTTTTGGGCCCAATTGGATACAACCAATTTTGGCCTAAACCCATCTTGGTATAACCAAGCCCATTAAAGCCCAATAATAACTTTACAAGCCCAAATCCAATTTAAACCCAATTAATTAAATCACAAAAATTCCAATTTCACAATTGAATTAACCAAAGTGTATAGCATAGTTAATTACCCAAATCAATATTTCCAAAACACCAATTAGCCTAATTAATCATGCTCATTAACAACAATTAGTGTCCAACACAATTGATCAAAAATCAAACCCATTTTCATGCTATATATGTCTCGGCAATTAGGGTTATTTTATGTCCAATTTGAATTCAATCCAATTAAATCTAATTCAACATTAAATCAACATTCCCAACATGATTCCAACTCATCCAATGAATCAAAATCAAAAATCCCAAGACATTAGGGTTCTACAACCTCTCGGCCAAGCCAAGAATTTGGGCAAAAATTGTTCCAAACAATATTTCATGAAATTGATCTAATCAAACTTCAATTCAACATCATTTAAGCATACTCAATCATCCAATTTCATCAAATCATGCTCAAACTCATTTTACCCAATTTTAAACCCTAAATTCAAGTTTCATGCTTTTAACTCGCTCTGATACCATTGTTGTGAAGGTAAAAATCTAGGTCCCAAGATCAAACAAGACATGAAAATCATGCATGAATACACCAACGAAGATAACGGAATACTTACATTGGTTGGTTGAGTCGAATGAAGACGAATGAAGCCAAAAAAATGCACTGCCATGGACGCCCACTGCATGCAGTCCACTGCCTTCTGTCTTCAGTTTTTGAGCTGCGAAATGGAGCTCCTAATTTTGTCGGACGGATCCCGGCTTATGGTCGAACCTCCCTACCACCTTCGCAAGACTTGTAAGTGTGCTAGCAGTTGAATTTTCACCATGAAAACCCACTCTTGCTTCCCTATTGTTCATGCCCAAACTGGTTCAAAACCAGTGAAGAAAATGGCTTTTGTCCGTGAGAGAGATGAGAGATAAAATGTGTTATTAACTTAATAAAATGTAAAGCAAAATTGATTATATATTTTCCAAGAATAAAATAATCAATTTTTCATTTAACTTTATCAAATAAAATCAAATAAATATTGGAGCCAAAACCAAAAAGTTTTTCCCTCCAAAATGCTTTTACACTTTATGTCAAGTCCATCATTATTCATATCACCTTTATTAAAGTGACATGATGTCAAGTCACATCACTCAAAGTGACAAGTGATTTGACGCTTGATGCGACCGATTGATTTGACGCTTGATGCAACTTGCGTCGCCGCACTCGAATTCGAAATACGAATGCGCTCGCAATCACACCCGGGCTCGGGTTCGTTAATTCCAAATTAACGATTTTTCCGTCGCGTCGTAATTAAATGATTACGCCTAGCGAATTCATTATTCACGTCGCTAACGAATTTATTCTAAATTAATTCGTTCGCCCGAATTAAAATCTAATTTTAATTTCGCGTCGAAATCTAATTTCGTTTAATATATCGAATATATTAATTTACCGATTAATTCCAAATTAATCGTTATCTCTCTCTAGACGATATTTTATCCTAGATAAAATATCTCCGTAATTAATCCTAGATTAATTTTCTCTCTCTTCTATATAATCCCAGATTATTCAAGAGTGCGAGTTGTGCGTCATCAGTGGATTATCGGGAAGCGACCCATGAGATCCCCGGATAAGTTGGCAGTAAATACGGTCGTCGGAGTATCCGAATCACGTACGTACCAAGTACTACGTTCTACCGATTTACGAGACAAGGTCGACTCCTAGCAAAGCACCAAGTCTTCCCAATTCTCCGGACATATCCAATTAAGAATATCAAAGATCTGTTATCAAGCGTAGTATACGATTGTATTGTGTGCATTGGCCCAGTATCGGATAGTCACGTGCTAGGGCTGGGGCTGGATAAGTGTCTGCCCCGTCCGAAGCACATATCGGATGTCTGGTAACATAGTCTCTATAATCGGATAGTTATGACCTGGTCACAATATCCCGATTGGTTGCGCAACACTCAAGAGCACTAGTACTGTATCCTGCATGACATCATCTCCATAATGACTGAAGTGACACTTCCGTCTCGACATCACACCCAATACACTACGACTTTCTGATAAACCCAGAAGTGGTGTACGCAGAACCGGTTAAAGCATGTACCACCAAGACTAAAGTTTATCGATTTTCGTAAGTATTAGCGATGTAAGTCTCAGGTTAAGACTATACACACCTACCTTGATTTCGGCCTCCCATAGACACATAGTCATAATACCAATGGGATTCCGATGGGTCTATCCAGAGCGAAGCTGTTTCCCGTACCATCGGTGAAACACGACCTCCTATCGCACTTGCATAAGTATCCAATACTTATATATATGAGAACTATGTCGTTGTGCCCTCACAACGCACACAAGTGCAATACTAGCCTATTCCGCATTATCGATGTCTAGTCTCGATAATACTACGGCTAGGGATATTTAATGATTAATCATTCGGGGACTGATACTGTCTCATATCATTCTCAGTCCAGGAACTAATCATAGGGACCTCACTTCATTTATATATTTCTGGTGATCTAATCACAAATGATGAGAGTGCAATTTCCTTGTCACATAGTCAATTTGCTACAACAACAAAATGATCTGTGCAAATAGTGACGCTATGGGTCATTTTGTCCAACAATCTCCCACTTGGCACATAGCCAGTCACTCAAGTGTCCTACACTCGAACTATGTACGGTTCGCTCAAATTGCTGAAGAAAGATTTTCGTCAGCAGATTTGTTTGATTATCGTTTGACGCGATTTATACGATCATCACATCGCCACGATGTATGATCCGAACGAATCAGATGATATAGAAGTATATATCTGGATCGTCGATGAGACCTTCAATTCTTTAGCTTGTGCTGACGCCTAGCTCAGCTGCTAACAGAACTATATCTAATCTAATTAGATTTATTTTCGATCCAAATGGCTTCTATTGCTGCCTCAGCTGCAGCAATAATCCACATTTGTTGTTTATTCGGCAACAGTTATCTTGCTTGGAAGATTTCAAGCTCACTGTCCCGTTATTCAAACTTTATAGTACCGTAGTATATAATTGTTTGGAAACTTGCAGCAGTGATCCTAGTCACTTCAAGTTCTCCATCTCCATAGTTTAAGACAACATCTTTAGTTCTCTCAGATACTAACAGATGTTCTTAATCTTCAATCCAGTGACTATCACTTGGATTGACCCGATTGTGACTCCATATGCTCAAAGCGTATGAGACACCAATACAAGTACATTTTAAATGTACAATTTCCCAGAGAGTGTTAACCAACTCCAAATCTATCCCAGTAGATCTTTATTCCTTGAATAAAGGTTGTTACTCCCCAGAATTCTACGGAGAATTTCTATGAAAGAATATCTATGAAAGCCAAGCTTTCATCAATTGCATTATGGGAATTTCATGTCAGTGCACTCCCACTAACCTCCTTATATACACAAGAATTATTTCATTTTGAGTCAAATCATAAACCATTATGATTATTTCAAAACGTCAGTTCCAAGAACCTTATGCTTGTTTCAATCCAAACATGGATCGAATAACCCGCAAACCTTGTTTGTCGGTTATACAAAATCGTTAGGATGTTGTAAGCATCCTCCAAAAGGTTTCCTTTTCAGGAAAGCGATTTTGATCTGCAACTGACACATTTTATAAATGAAATATGCAGTTATCTTCAAGCATCTTCAAAATGGATTTACCACGGCAACAGGTAAAAGGTTGAATCGTTATTAACACAATGTTGATAACGATACCTTTCCATCAAAAGCCCAGCTTTGTACGTTGGTATGTTGCCTTCCATGTATGTCTTCCTTGAAGACTTTTAATGTACCAATAGGCACAATGCCTTGTGGTACAACAACTAGTATCCAAAATAGTTGTTATACATGGAATCCATTTCGGACTCATGGCACTTTGCCATAATAGGGAGTCGATACCTCGTATCACTTCCTCAAAACGTAGTCGGTGGATATACCTTCATAAGATTGACATCTTTATGAGGTGAGATCAGAACCCATACCCCAGGTTGTTTTCTGACTCTCTCCGATCTACGCGGTTTCTTATGTATATGAAGATTGATGGTATAGATTCATCATAGATGAACTATTGTGTTCCATTACGGACTTGTGCCTTGAACAGTATTACTCCGATTTTTCATCGAGTATCACTATCCTCCCACTGACCACTGCATATCGGTATTCCTCTCAGGAAAAACCGCATGGTGAGTAACAATCACATTGTTCTCATGTGAGATTTATAAGTACTATACTTTGGTTTCCCTTAGGATAACCTTTATTGGCACTTATCCAATTTGGGTCTTTAGTTTGGTATCATCCAAACGTTATGCCTGGCATACCCAAATTATCAGGAATGAGAAACCCTGTTTCTTCCCTGTTTATATCCTATATGACATCTGTCAAACAGATTTATATGGAACCTTATTCTAAATAAGTTTTGCATTGTTATACATATCCATTGAAGGAAATAGTAGCTCAGAGCGACTCTTGATTAATCTTATCATGTCAACATGATTCGGCTAATCCGTTCGGACACACCGTCACTTTGACGTGTTCCGGGAGGAGTCCTCATTTGAAAGAATACTATACTCTTTCAAGTACATATGAAACTTACTGCTTAAGTATTTTCCAATACGGTCTTACCGTGGCGGCATAATACTATAGCCGATCTGTTTGTCTATTTCGTGTCGAAACTCTAAAAGTTTCCGATTTGTATTCTTCAAAAGAAACACTAACCATAACGCGATGCCACATCCGTTTTAGGGTCACGAAATATTCATGTTCACATCTAGCCTAGCTAGATATGGGCCCACTTAAATCACCATGAATAGGGCTAACATATCGGTGGCACTTACACTATTACCAAGTAAACAGTGTTTTAGGTACTTTACCTAACAAACTAGATTCGTAGACTTTATTTGAATAGTCAAATCAGTCCTAGTATCCACTCTTCAAAAGTGTGGATATACGAGTCTTGTATAATTGTGTCCAAGACAACAATGCCACAAATAAGTCTCTATTGATCAAATCAATTTGAGCTATTTATTTGTCATTTTATATGTTTGAGATTTTATTTATATTCAAAATATAAATTCTGTTATTTTACATCTAATGTATTTATCTCAGTATCATCTTTATATAATAAAACACTTAGTGTTCTATAATATAAAGGTTTATCCACAATGGATTAAACACTGATATAGAGATAATGTCTCTAGTCAAACTAGTTACATTATAACAGTTCCTAATTTAAGTATATATACCCAAGGGTAGTTCCTAAACTTAGGTATCTACGGTCGAAACAGTGACTTTCGTCCCGTTTCCGATTTTCAGAGACAATCTCAGCTTGAAGTCAGTATCCAGCAGATTCTGAACATCAATACATATATTTTATGTACCACACTAAGTATTTAAAATCTAATTTCAATACTAGCTGTGAACATAACTAAGACAAATATTTTTAAAGTTAGAGCCTCGCCCTTTCTTTAATTCCTTCGTGTCTGCCATATCCAAATGGTAGTCACTTTGGGATATGTCAATTATCCATTTCAATATTTCAGAAACCTAGGCCAAGCCTTGGGTTTTTAGAATATCGAAACGATGTGCACCTCGTGCTAAATGCCCAATTGCAAACTTTGACTTTATCTCCTCTAGAATAGTCAATTAATTCTCCAAGAATTATAATTGCAAATTTAATACTTCTTAAATCTAAAATTAGATTTATGACAAGTATATTAAATTAAGCATAAAGTCATCATCACATAAATCTTCCAAAGATTTTACGCTCTACTTATTTTGCTTAATTTTGGGCTTAAGGTATAATAAGTTATTTTATCAATAAAGTAACCTATTATTTATTCCCAATTATTTAAAATATTTTAATCCCAGATTATATATTAATATCCAATTTTTTTTTAATTTATCTTTATTACAATAGTCCAACTATTTAATCAACGATTAGTGGTACTATATATTTATAATGATTATAATAGTCCAACTATATAATCAAATATAATCCAAATTAATTAACCTCAATTACATTGATTACTATAATCCAATTATAAAATCAACTGTAAACTGAAATTAATTATCAAATATATTGATTAATATAATCCAATTATATTAATCAAGTATAATACAGTCCAACTGTTTATTAAACACAATTTAAATATTAGTCCAACTAACATTTAATCTAATGACGAAATAATTTAAATGAGCGCGTATGGCGAGTAATTGAACGAGTATTGCAAATTCAATTCTTGCCTCCCACTATTTTTCGTCGAGCCTCTAACCCTCTGTCGAGTACTCGGGAAACCGTGTTTCCTAGTGGGCTAGGATCCCGTTAAATATCACACAATCTTGACTTTGGCCAACAAATTGTATGATAATTAACTAGGTAGATCTCGAAGATCAATTGGATCTCATCCAACTCCTAGATCCAGTAGGTGGACATCGAAGTCCCAAACATATATCTTATATATGCCTATACATCGAATGTATACCCTAACCTTTTTCCTCTGAATCAACTAGGCCTTGGCTTTGGCACAACAAACCTAGTGATCCCAGTCAAGCGCGGACCCATTGACATGGAAGCTTCGTAATCAATGTCAATGGACAAGAAGTGATCTTGACTTTGGCCAACAAACCACAACTTGGACACGACACCGATATGGAACAAAGCCTCGTAATTCAAGCACATCTTTGACGGACAAGGGCTTGACTTTGGCCAACAACCCCTACCAATCTCGGATCTTGAGCAAGAATCACTTAATGGAAGGAAAATGAACGCATGATATATAACGAGGGTTTTTCGCGTGCAAATTGGCTTCCAATTTAATTATCTTTGTTAAGGTCTCATCATCATACACCCTTAAACATGCATTCTAAATACATAATAAAGCGAGTATGAAAATAAATAATAATGATATGCGGATGGATACTTAACACATTGATCCTAGATCAAATCTCTCCTTTCTCACTCAAGCTAGCACTAGTATTACTTCTACCCGTTACACTACACTTCTAAAGAAACCTCATATACATAGAGGGGAATAGGTGAGAAGAGAATACAAAGAGAACAGAGGTGATAAGGCTGACACGCAGGTCCAATTTAATAAATCGAATTTATTACAACAATTTCTAAAATTGCCCACCCGACTAATATCCATCCGATATACATTATTCATTCAACACAACACAACCATGTATTCACACACATAAGCATGCTATCAATCAATCTAATCAAATTAATTAATCTGATAATTAAGTGATCATCCAATGTTCAAACAACGATTTGATTTTGTTAGAGTCAAACTCATTTTGCGAATAAGTACTTAAAGTACGAATTCATGAATTAAATTAAACTACATCATTAAATCTAATTTAACATGTATTTAATACTAATTCACTATTCAATTCCAAATTAAATATTACACTTTTATTTAATAAACCTTTTACGATTTAAATTCCAAATATAATCGTAACGCGTCTCAAAGACCGATTAATATCCAATATTAATTTAATTAAAGTCCAATGGGCTTTTAATTAATTTCTTCAAGGCGTGGACTTTTGGTCAACTCGGGTCAAATCCGCAACCAAAGTCCAATCCGGGATTTACCCCATAAGTCTTTAAATTAATTTTGGCCCATTAGGCCCAATTAAACATTAAAGGTTCATTAAGTCGTAAAGTGTATTACATGATTAATCAATAAATCAATATTTCTAAAACACCATATTAGTCCAATTAATCATGCTTAATTCATTTTTATATGTCCAACACACAATTGAAAAATCAAACCCATTTACATGCTACAAAGCTCTCGGCCAAGGAGGGATTTTGTGTCCGATTTGGTTTCAATCCAATCGAACCCATAATCGACATCGAATCACCATCCAATTTGATTTCATACACATCCAATGTCACAAAATCAAAATTACCAAGACATTAGGGTATTATACCTATTCGGCCAAGGTGATTAATTTAGGGATTTTTATCCAATTCAAAATTAAATCCAATTCAATCTCAAATCAACATCATCCTACATCATTATAACTCATCCAATGAATTAAAATGAAAAAATCTAAGATTTCCAAATATCCATCACATTCGGCCAACATGAGATTTTGGGGTTTTTTGTCCAATTCAAAGTACTATCCAATTGACCTCAAATTAACATCAAACATTATGATTCCAATTCATCTAATGAATCAAAAAACAAAATTTTCAAGAACCAAAATCAATATAGCATTCGGCCAACATCACAAATTTGGGCAAAATTGATCCAATCACATTTTATTGAAATTGATCAAATCAATCTTCAATTAAAGTTCATTTAAACATTGCTCAATTAATCAATTTAACCAAATCATGCTCAAAATCAAAATACCCAATATTACATTCATATTCGGCCAAGATGAAAAATTTGGGGAAAATAATTCCAAATCATTTTTCAACAAATTGGTCCAACCAAAATGAAATTAAACATGTTATAAGCATACTTAAACAACCAATTTATTCAAATCATGCTCAACAAACATTTACCCAAATTTTAAGCCCTAAAATTTCATGCTTGAACCTATAGCTCTTGATGCCATTGAAGGTAAAAATCTAGGTCCCAAGATCAAACAAGACATGAAAATCATGCATGAATACACCAACGAAGATAGCGGAATACTTACATTGGTTGGTTGAGTCGAATCGAAGACGAATGAAGCCAAAAAAAACGCACTGCCATGGACGCCCACTGCATGCAGTCCACTGCCTTCTGTCTTCAGTTTTTGAGCTGCGAAATGGAGCTCCTAATTTTGTCGTACGGATCCCGGCTCATGGTCGAACCTCCCTACCACCTTCGCAAGACTTGTAAGTGTGCTAGCACTTGAATTTTCACCATGAAAACCCACTCTTGCTTCCCTATTGTTCACGCCCAAACTGGTTCAAAACCAGTGAAGAAAATGGCTTTTGTGCGTGAGAGAGATGAGAGATAAAATGTGTTATTAACTTAATAAAATGTAAAGCAAAATTGATTATATATTTTCCAAGAATAAAATAATCAATTTTTCATTTAACTTTATCAAATAAAATCAAATAAATATTGGAGCCAAAACAAAAAAGTTTTTCCCTCCAAAATGCTTTTACACTTTATGTCAAGTCCATCATTATTCATATCACCTTTATTAAAGTGACATGATGTCAAGTCACATCACTCAAAGTGACAAGTGATTTGACGCTTGATGCGACCGATTGATTTGACGCTTGATGCAACTTGCGTCGCCGCACTCGAATTCGAAATACGAATGCGCTCGCAATCACACCCGGGCTCGGGTTCGTTAATTCCAATTAACGATTTTTCCGTCGCGTCGTAATTAAATGATTACGCCTAGCGAATTCATTATTCATGTCGCTAACGAATTTATTCTAAATTAATTCGTTCGCCCGAATTAAAATCTAATTTTAATTCCGCGTCGAAATCTAATTTCGTTTAATATATCGAATATATTAATTTACCGATTAATTCCAAATTAATCGTTATCTCTCTCTAGACGATATTTTATCCTAGATAAAATATCTCCGTAATTAATCCTAGATTAATTTTCTCTCTCTTCTATATAATCCCAGATTATTCAAGAGTGCGAGTTGTGCGTCATCAGTGGATTATCGGGAAGCGACCCATGAGATCCCCGGATAAGTTGGCAGTAAATACGGTCGTCGGAGTATCTGAATCACGTACGTACCAAGTACTACGTTCTACCGATTTACGAGACAAGGTCGACTCCTAGCAAAGCACCAAGTCTTCCCAATTCTCCGGACATATCCAATTAAGAATATCAAAGATCTGTTATCAAGCGTAGTATACGATTGTATTGTGTGCATTGGCCCAGTATCGGATAGTCACGTGCTAGGGCTGGGGCTGGATAAGTGTCTGCCCTGTCCGAAGCACATATCGGATGTCTGGTAACATAGTCTCTATAATCGGATAGTTATGACCTGGTCACAATATCCCGATTGGTTGCGCAACACTCAAGAGCACTAGTACCGTATCCTGCGTGACATCATCTCCATAATGACTGAAGTGACACTTCCGTCTCGACATCACACCCAATACACTACGACTTTCTGATAACCCAGAAGTGGTGTACGCAGAACCGGTTAAAGCCTGTACCACCAAGACTAAAGTTTATCGATTATCGTAAGTATTAGCGATGTAAGTCTCAGGTTAAGACTATACACACCTACCTTGATTTCGGCCTCCCATAGACACATAGTCATAATACCAATGGGATTCCGAGGGGTCTATCCAGAGCGAAGCTGTTTCCCGTACCATCGGTGAAACACGACCTCCTATCGCACTTGCATAAGTATCCAATACTTAAATATATGAGAACTATGTCGTTGTGCCCTCACAATGCACACAAGTGCAATACTAGCCTATTCCGCATTATCGATGTCCAGTCTCGATAATACTACGGCTAGGGATATTTAATGATTAATCATTCGGGGACTGATACTGTCTCATATCATTCTCAGTCCAGGAACTAATCATAGGAACCTCTCTTCATTTATATATTTCTGGTGATCTAATCACAAATGATGAGAGTGCAATTTCCTTGTCACATAGTCAATTTGCTACAACAACAAAATGATCTGTGCAAATAGTGACGCTATGGGTCATTTTGTCCAACATGTTGGGAAATTCTACGGTCTTGAGGATTGATTATCAAGCAAGAAACATAAGTGAATACATCGAGGAAGTTGCGGAATACTTACATCGATTGGTAGAGGCGATGCGGTGAAGAACAAAAACTTTTTATGCCCTTTGAAACCCTCAAAGGCTCTCGGCAGTGAGCATTTCTGTCCTCCAAGAAATTTCGGTCATGGTCCTTCATCAAGCTCCAAGCATTGTTTGATGATTCCAAGCTCACAAGTAGGTTTCCCTATCACCTTCACAAGACTCTATAGCGTGTGGTAGCATTCTTGATTTTATCACAAAATCATCACTTTTTCTTCTCCATGGCTCACGGTTTATGCAGTAAAAATGAGAAGAAAATTGGCCTAAGCCGAGAGAGAGAGGAGAATGATGAGAGCCCTTTTGGGCGTGTGAGAGAGAGAAAAGAATGATAAGTCTTTTGGTTGTTTTTAATTAAGTGTATCTAATACACAAAAATAAAAAGTCAAATACCAAATATAATAAATGGTAAATGATTTTTCAAACAACCAACTACTGCCACCAACTACTATCAGTCACATCAAAAGTGATAAGTTGTCACATCAATTGATTGACTAGTGATTTGACGATTGATGTGACTTGCGGGCTGCACTTGAACTCGAAATGCGAGTGCGCTCGCAAACACTCCCCGGCTCGAATTCGCTAATTCCAAATTAACGAATTTTCTGTTGCGACGTAATTAAATAATTATGCCTAGCAAAATCACTATTCACATCGCTAACGAATTAATTCTAAATTAACTCGTTCGCCCGAATTAAATTCTAAATTTAATTCCGCGTCGAAATAAAATTTCGTATAATATATTGAATATATTATTTTATTGATTAATTCCAAATTAATCGTTCTCTCTCTTTAATTAATATTTTATCCCAGATAAAATATCTCTGTTATTAATCCCAGATTAATTTTATCTCTCAACTAATTAATCCCAGATTAATAAAGTGCGAGTCATACGTCATCGGTGAATCTTCGGGAAGCGACCCATGAGATCCCCAGATATGTTGGCAGTAAATCCGGTTGTCGGACTATCAGAACACGTACGTACCTAGTACTACGTTTTTACCGATTTACAAGACAAAGTTGGCTTCTAGCAAAGCGTCATGCCTACCCAATTCTCCAGAAATATCCTTACAGGAATATGTGATCTATATCAGACGTAGTATACGTAGTATTGCGTATTTCGATCCAGCATCGGATGTCACATGCTAGGCCTAGGGCTGGAATTGTGTTTGCCCCGTACGTAGCACATATCAGATCTCTGATAACTAGTATCTATAATTGAATAAACATGACCTAGTCATTTTATCCTGATGACTGTAGTACATAAGAGAACCAGTTCCATATCCTACGTGACCATCATCTCCACTTTGACTGGAGTGATACTTCCGTCTTGACATCACACCCAACACACTACGATTCTTAATATACCCAGCAGAGGCGTACATAGAACCTGTTAAAGCCCTAGACGACCAAAACCAAAGTATATTGATTGTCGCAAGTATTAGCGGTGCAAGTGTCAGGTTAAGACCAAATACACCTACCATGATTTCGGACTTCCAAGACACATAGTTATACTACCAATGGAATTTCGAGGGGTCTATCCAGAGCGAAGCTGTTTTCTATACCATCGGTAAAACACAACCTGCTACTACACTTGCATGATTATCCTATACCAAAATATATGAGAACTATATCGTTATGCCCTCACAACGCGCACAAGTGTAATACTAGTCTTTTACGTATTATCGATGTCCAATCTCGATAATACTCTGACTAGGGATATTAAATGATTAAACCTTCGTGGATTGATACTGTCTCATATCATCTCAATCCAGGAACTAATCATATGGACCTTTCATCATTTATACATCTTGGTGATCTAATCACAAATGATAAAAGAGGAATTTCATTTGTCACATAGTTAATTTATACAACAACACCATGATCTGTACAAATAGTGACGCTATGGGTCATAACTGTCCAACAATCTCCCACTTGGCCTATAGCCAGTCACTCGAGTGTCTTACACCCGAACTATATACGGTTCGCTCAAACTGCTGAGGAAAGGCTTTCATCAGCGGATTTGTATGATTATCATCTGATGCTATTTATACGATCATTACATCGCCACGATGTATGATCCGAACGAATCAGATGAATAGTCGAAGTATATATCTGGATCGTTGATGAGACCATTAATTCTTTATCTTGCGCTGTAGCCTAGCTCAGCTGCTAATAGAACTGTACCTAATCTAATTAGATTTATTATCGACCCAAATGGCTTCTATTGCTGCCTCAGCTGCACCAATAACCCGCATTTGTTGTTTATTCGGTAACAGTATCTTGTTTGGAAGATTTCCAGCTCACTGTTCTGTTATTCAAACTGTATAGTACCGTTTTACTACTTATAGTCGTTATTATCGGTTAGGAAACTTGCATCAGTGAACCCAGTCACTTCAAGTTCTCCTTCTCCAAAATTTAAGACAGCATCCTTAGTTCCTCTAAGATACTGAAGGATGTTCTTAACTTAAATCCAATGACTATCACTTGGATTGGCCCGATTGTGACTCCATATGCTTGAAGCATATGAGATACCAGGATGCATACATTTATTTCAATGTACAATTTCTCAGAGAGTGCAAACAACTTTTAGATCTATCCCAGTAGATATTTATTCCTAGAATAAAGGTTGTTTCTCTCAAGAATTCCACGGAGAATTTACTCGAAAGCCAAGCTTTCACCATAGTTTTTATGGGAATATCATTTCCAAGAAATGATATGTCATCATTAATTAGGGCATTTATTGTCAGTGCGCTCCCACTAACCTCCTTATACACACAAGAATCATTTTCGTTTTGAATTAATTCATAAACCAATATGATTACATCAAAGCGATAATTCGAATAACATAATGCTTGCTTCAATCCAAACATGGATCGAATTACCTGCAAACCTTATTTGCTAATTTTGGTATGACAAAACCGTCAGGATGTTGTAAACATCCTCCAAAAGGTTTCCGCTGGTATGTTGCCTTCCATGTATGTCTTCCTTGAAGACTTATATAGTACCAATAGGCACAATGCCTTTCGGTACAACAACTAGTGTCCTAACATAGTTGTTTTACGTGGAATCCATTTCGGATATAATGGCACTTTGCCATAATAGGGAGTCGATACCTTGTATCACTTCCTCATACGTAGTCAGTTCGTCTTCCTCAATAAGATTGACATCTATATGAGGTGAGATTAGAAACACATACCCCAGGTTGTTTTCTGACTCTCTCCGACTTACGTGGTTCTTGTGTATTCGAAGATTATTGGCATAGTTTCATCCTTGATGAACTATTTGTGTTCCATTAAGGATTCGGTGCCTGGAATAGTATTACTCTGATTTTCATCGAGTTTTACTTTCCTCCCACTTACCACTGCATATAGGTATTACTCTTAGGAAAACCGCATGGCGAGCAACAATTAAATTGTTCTCTTGTGTGTTGTATAAGTACTATATTTTAGTTTCCCTAGGAGAACCTACAACTTGGCACTTATCCGATTTGGGTTCTAGTTTGGTATCATCCAAACATATGCCCAGCATACCCAAATCTCTAGGAATGAGAAACCCAGTTTCTTTCCTGTTCATATCTAATATGAAGTCTGTCAAGCAGATTTTATGGAACCTTATTCAAAATAAGTTTTGTACTGTTAATGCGTATCCGTTGAAGGAAATGGTAGCTCAGAGCGACTCATTATTAACCTTATCATGTTTAACAAAATTTGGTTTATCCGTTCAGACACACCGTCAATTGACGTGTTCCGGGAGGAGTCCTCATTGAAAGAATACTATACTCTTTCAAGTATTTGAGAAACTTATTGCTTAAGTATTTCCATCATGGTCTAACCGTGATGTTTTAATACTTTAGCCGATCTATTTGTCTATTTCGTGTCGAAACTCTAAAAGTTTCTGATTTGTGTTTCAAAAGAAACACATAACCATAACGCGATGCAACATCCGTTGAAGGTCACGAAATATTCATATCCACATCTAGCCTAGCTAGATATGGGCCCACCTACGTCACTATGAATCAAGGTTAATAGATCGGTGGCATTTACACTTTTACCAAGTAAATAGTGTTTTAGGGACCTTGCCCAATAAACTAGATTCGTAGACATTATTTGAATGGAATCAAATTTGTCCTAGTACCCACTCTTCGAAAATTTGGACATACGAGTCTTGTTTAATTGTGTCCTAGAAAACAATGCCACTTATAAGTCTAAACTGAAAAAATTCAGTTTGAGCTATTTGTTTGTCATGTTATACGTTTGAGATTTATTTATATTCAAAATATAAATAATGTTATTCACATCTAATATGTTTATCTCAATATCATATTTATATAATAAAACACTTTAGTGTTCTAGAATATAAAGGTACATCCGCAACGGATTGAACACCAGTACATATTTATGTACCACATCCAGTATCTAAAATCCATTTTTAATACTAGCGGTGAACATATTTATGACAAACATATTTGAAGTCAGAGCCTTGCTCGTCTTCAATTCCTTAATGTCTGCTTTGTTCAAATGGCAGTTACGCTTCCGCGATCTCGTTTGCCACAATTTAGCCAGACATTTTAGGATATGTCCTTTATCTTCCCAGAAGATTATAATGATTTTGCCTTTGCCCTTTTCCACACCCCAGAAGCCTTTGGCCAAGCCTTGGCCTTCTAGAATATCGAAGTAAAATGCGCCTTGCGCTTCTTGCCTTATTGCAAACTTTGGCTTTGTCTCCTTGAGAATAGCCATTAACTCTCCATGAGTTATCTATTGCAATTTAGTTCTTCTAATATCTAAGTATAGATCTATGAAGATCCTTCAATTTTATTATCATATTTTAAGGATCTAATCCTTAGTTCTGATTAAGAAATTAAGGAATCTATTTGGAAAGCTTAATGGATTAATCACTAAAGTTATCATCACATAAATCTTCCAAAGATTATGTTCTACTATTTGCTTAACTCCGGGCTTAGGCTCGAGACGTCACTATATCAAATAAAGTAACTTCTCGGTTTTCAGGACTATCCTGAAATTTTATTCCCAATTTGAAAATTAAAGTCGTTTAAATACATTTTCCCTAGGATTATGTTTTAAATGCTAATCTTTCAATTTTATCTTGATTATGATAGTCCAACTATATAATCAACGATTTTAGGTACTATTTGTTGTAATGATTACTATAGTCTAACTATATAATCAACTATAATTTAAAAGATTAAATTCAATTATAATGATTACTATAATCCAATTATATATTCAACTATAAATAATTAAATCAAATATATTGATTACTATAATCCAATTTATTTAATCAACTATAAATGAATTGTTTGAATACAGTACAACTGTTTTATTGAAACAACAATTAAATATTAGTCCAACTAATATAATAAATTTATTTGACGAATGATTTGTAATGAGCGCGTATGGCAAGTAATTAAACGAATATTGCAAATTTACTACTTGCCTCCCACTATTTTTCGGCGAGCCTCTAACCATCTGTTGAGTACTCGGGAAACCGTGTTTCCTAATGGGCTAGGATCTCGTTAAATGTCACACAATCTTGACTTTGGCCAACAAATTGTATGATAATTAACTAGGTAGATCTCTAAAATCAATTGGATCCCATCCAATTCCTAGATCCAGTGGGGGGACATCCAAGTCCGAAACATATATCTTATATATGCCAATATATCCAATATATTGCCTAACCTTTTTCCTCTGAATCAACTAAGCCTTGGCTTTGGCATAACAAACTTAGTGATCCCAGTTAAGCGGAACCCATTGACCTTGGAAAGCTTCGTAATCAATGTCGATGGACAAGAAGTGATCTTGACTTTGGCCAACAAATCACAATTTGGACAGGACACCGATATGGAACAAAGCCTTCATGATTCAAACACATCCTCGACGGACAAAGGCCATGACTTTGGCCAACAAACCAATGCCAGTCTTGGATCTTGAGTAAGAATCACTCAATGGAAGGAAAAACGCTTAATATTTTGCGAGGGTTTTTTTTTCGCGTGCAAATTGGCAACCAATTTATTATCTTTGTTAAGGTCTCATCATCATACATCCTTAAACATGCATTCTAAAGACATAATAAGGCGCGTAAATAAATATAATAATGATATGCGGATGGATACTTCACATATTGATCCTAGATCAAATCTCTCCCTTTCCTATCTCCCGCTAGCATAAGTATTTGTTGGAGTTTCTACGGCCCCAAGGATCGAATACAAAGCATAAAATAACATGTGAATACAACGAGGGAGTTGCGAAATACTCACATCGATCGGTTGAGCGACGCGCGAGGCAAAAAAACTATCTTTTTCTGCCCACTGCAGCTCACGGCAGTGCACTCCTTTCCTCTCCAAGATTCGGCCATTGTTGCTTCTTGAACAAGCTCCAAGCTTCGTCAAATGATTCCAAGCTCATGGGTGGACTTCCCTATCACCTTCGCATGTCTCTCGGAGTGCTAGCTCTTGAAGATTTTGCAACAAAATCACCACACTTTACTTCCTTTTTCTCCATTGGCTCTCGGCAAACCAATGAAGAACAGCCCACAGTGGGCGTGAATGAGAGATGAAGAAAGAGAGATGAAGAAAGAGAGAAGAGAGAGTTAGGTTGGAAGAAGAAAGTGTATGTAATACACTAAATTAATATCCAAAAATTAATTTACTTATTTTCTATTTCAAAATTTCAAGCCATAAATGCTTGCCAACCACACACATCACTTCCCATCAATCAGTGAATAGTGACTGGCATCAATCACTCAAAGTGAAAGACATCTATCACTTGATTGATGAATGATGTGACGCTAGATGCGACTAGCGATTTGACGCTTGATTTGACTTGCGTGCCGCACTCAAATTCGAAATGCGAATGCGCTCGCAAATAATCCCGGGCTCGGTTTTTCGTTAATTCCAAATTAACATATTTTCCGTTGCGATGTAATTAAATCTAATATAATTAAATAATCATGACAAGCATAATTACTATTCACGTCGCTAACGAATTAATTCTAAATCAATTTCGCGTCGAAATCCAATTTCGTATAATATATCGAATATATTATTTTATCGATTAATTCCAAATTAATCGTTATCTCTCTTTAATTGATATTTTATTCCAGATAAAATATCTCAGCAAATAATCCCAGATTAATTTTCTCTCTCATTTAATTAATCCTAGATTAATAAAAGTGCGAGTCATACGTCATCGGTGAATCTTCGGGAAGCGACCCATGAGATTCCCGGATATGTTGGCAGTAAATTCTGTCGTCGGACTATCCGAACACGTAAGTACCTAGTATACGTTTTGTACCGATTTACAAGACAAGGTTGGCTTCTAGCAAAGGCCATGCCTACCCAATTCTCCAGAAATATCCATACAGGAATATAAGGATCTATATAAGGCGTAGTATACGTAGTATTGCGTATTTCGATCCAGTATCGGATGATCACATGCAAGGCTTGGGGCTGGTACAGTGTCTGCCCCATACGAAGCATATATCGGATTACGAGCAACTAGTCTCTTGTTATCGGATAATCATGACCAAGTCATATTATCCCGACGGTTGCAACCTTTTTAGAGAACCAGTTCTGTATCCCTACGCGATCATCATCTCCATATGACTGGAGTGATACTTCCGTCTTGACATCACACCCAACACACTACGATTCTCGATATACCCAGAAGAGGCGTACACAGAAACCGATTAAAGCCCTGGACGACCAAAACCAAAGTATATGGATTGTCGCAAGTATTAGCGGTGCAAGTCTCAGGTTAAGACCAAATACACCTACCCTGATTACGGACTTCCATAGACACATAGTCATACTACCAATGGAATTCCGAGGAGGTCTATCCAGAGTGAAGTTGTTTCCTGTAGCATCGGTAAAAGACAACCTCCTATTACACTTGCATGAGTATCCTATACCCAAATATATGAGAACTATGTCGTTTGTGCCCTCACAACGCGCACAAGTGTAATACTAGTCTTTTACGTATTTATCGATGTCCAATCGCGATAATACTTTGACTAGGGATATTTAATGATTTATCCTCGTGGATTGATACTGTCTCATATCATTCTCAATCCAGGAACAAATCATAGGGACCTCCTATCATTTATACATCTTGGTGATCTAATCCCAAATGATAAGAGTGCAATCTCCTTTGTCACATAGTTAATTTGTACAACAACACCATGATCTGTACACATAGTGACGCTATGGGTCATAATTGTCCAATAATATCCCACTTGGCCTATAGCCAGTCACTCGAGTGTCTTACACCCGAACTATGTACGGTTGGCTCAAACTGCTGAGGAAAGGCTTTCGTCAGCGGATTTGCATAATTATCATATGATGCGATTTGTTCGATAATCACATCGCCACGATGTATGATCCGAACGAATCAGATAAATAGTCAAAGTACGTATTTGGATCGTTGATGAGACCATTAATTATTTAGCCTGTGTTGCAGCCTAGCTCAGCTACTAACAGAACTATATCTAATCTAATTAGATTTGTTATCGACCGAAATGGCTTCTATTGCTGCCTCAGCTGCAACAATAACCCTCATGTGTTGTTTATTCAGTAACAGAGCCTGATTAACATCCAAAGTTAATTTAATTAAAGTCCAATGGGCTTTCAATTAATTTCTTAAGGCATGGACTTTTGGTCAACTTGGGTCAAACCCAATAACCAAAGCCCAATCTAGGAATAACCCCTTAAGCCTAGAAATCAATTTAGGACCAATTAAATAATTAAGGTCCATTAAGTCATAATTGGACTTTATGGAAATGGTTTTGGGCCCAATTGGATCCAACCAATTTAGCCTAAACCCATCTTGGTATAACCAAGCCCATTAAAGCCCAATAACAACTTTACAAGCCCAAATCCAATTTAAACCCAATTAATTAAATCACAAAAATTCCAATTTCACAATTGAATTAACCAAAGTGTATAGCATAGTTAATTACCCAAATCAATATTTCCAAAACACCAATTAGCCTAATTAATCATGCTCATTAACAACAATTAGTGTCCAACACAATTGATCAAAAATCAAACCCATTTTCATGCTATATATGTCTCGGCAATTAGGGTTATTTTATGTCCAATTTGAATTCAATCCAATTAAATCTAATTCAACATTAAATCAACATTCCCAACATGATTCCAACTCATCCAATGAATCAAAAATCAAAAATCCCAAGACATTAGGGTTCTACAACCTCTCGGCCAAGCCAAGAATTTGGGCAAAAATTGTTCCAAACAATATTTCATGAAATTGATCTAATCAAACTTCAATTCAACATCATTTAAGCATACTCAATCATCCAATTTCATCAAATCATGCTCAAACTCATTTTACCCAATTTTAACCCTAAATTCAAGTTTCATGCTTTTAACTCGCTCTGATACCATTGTTGTGAAGGTAAAAATCTAGGTCCCAAGATCAAACAAGACATGAAAATCATGCATGAATACACCAACGAAGATAACGGAATACTTACATTGGTTGGTTGAGTCGAATGAAGACGAATGAAGCCAAAAAAATGCACTGCCATGGACGCCCACTGCATGCAGTCCACTGCCTTCTGTCTTCAGTTTTTGAGCTGCGAAATGGAGCTCCTAATTTTGTCGGACGGATCCCGGCTTATGGTCGAACCTCCCTACCACCTTCGCAAGACTTGTAAGTGTGCTAGCAGTTGAATTTTCACCATGAAAACCCACTCTTGCTTCCCTATTGTTCATGCCCAAACTGGTTCAAAACCAGTGAAGAAAATGGCTTTTGTCCGTGAGAGAGATGAGAGATAAAATGTGTTATTAACTTAATAAAATGTAAAGCAAAATTGATTATATATTTTCCAAGAATAAAATAATCAATTTTTCATTTAACTTTATCAAATAAAATCAAATAAATATTGGAGCCAAAACCAAAAAGTTTTTCCCTCCAAAATGCTTTTACACTTTATGTCAAGTCCATCATTATTCATATCACCTTTATTAAAGTGACATGATGTCAAGTCACATCACTCAAAGTGACAAGTGATTTGACGCTTGATGCGACCGATTGATTTGACGCTTGATGCAACTTGCGTCGCCGCACTCGAATTCGAAATACGAATGCGCTCGCAATCACACCCGGGCTCGGGTTCGTTAATTCCAAATTAACGATTTTTCCGTCGCGTCGTAATTAAATGATTACGCCTAGCGAATTCATTATTCACGTCGCTAACGAATTTATTCTAAATTAATTCGTTCGCCCGAATTAAAATCTAATTTTAATTTCGCGTCGAAATCTAATTTCGTTTAATATATCGAATATATTAATTTACCGATTAATTCCAAATTAATCGTTATCTCTCTCTAGACGATATTTTATCCTAGATAAAATATCTCCGTAATTAATCCTAGATTAATTTTCTCTCTCTTCTATATAATCCCAGATTATTCAAGAGTGCGAGTTGTGCGTCATCAGTGGATTATCGGGAAGCGACCCATGAGATCCCCGGATAAGTTGGCAGTAAATACGGTCGTCGGAGTATCCGAATCACGTACGTACCAAGTACTACGTTCTACCGATTTACGAGACAAGGTCGACTCCTAGCAAAGCACCAAGTCTTCCCAATTCTCCGGACATATCCAATTAAGAATATCAAAGATCTGTTATCAAGCGTAGTATACGATTGTATTGTGTGCATTGGCCCAGTATCGGATAGTCACGTGCTAGGGCTGGGGCTGGATAAGTGTCTGCCCCGTCCGAAGCACATATCGGATGTCTGGTAACATAGTCTCTATAATCGGATAGTTATGACCTGGTCACAATATCCCGATTGGTTGCGCAACACTCAAGAGCACTAGTACTGTATCCTGCATGACATCATCTCCATAATGACTGAAGTGACACTTCCGTCTCGACATCACACCCAATACACTACGACTTTCTGATAAACCCAGAAGTGGTGTACGCAGAACCGGTTAAAGCATGTACCACCAAGACTAAAGTTTATCGATTTTCGTAAGTATTAGCGATGTAAGTCTCAGGTTAAGACTATACACACCTACCTTGATTTCGGCCTCCCATAGACACATAGTCATAATACCAATGGGATTCCGATGGGTCTATCCAGAGCGAAGCTGTTTCCCGTACCATCGGTGAAACACGACCTCCTATCGCACTTGCATAAGTATCCAATACTTATATATATGAGAACTATGTCGTTGTGCCCTCACAACGCACACAAGTGCAATACTAGCCTATTCCGCATTATCGATGTCTAGTCTCGATAATACTACGGCTAGGGATATTTAATGATTAATCATTCGGGGACTGATACTGTCTCATATCATTCTCAGTCCAGGAACTAATCATAGGGACCTCACTTCATTTATATATTTCTGGTGATCTAATCACAAATGATGAGAGTGCAATTTCCTTGTCACATAGTCAATTTGCTACAACAACAAAATGATCTGTGCAAATAGTGACGCTATGGGTCATTTTGTCCAACAATCTCCCACTTGGCACATAGCCAGTCACTCAAGTGTCCTACACTCGAACTATGTACGGTTCGCTCAAATTGCTGAAGAAAGATTTTCGTCAGCAGATTTGTTTGATTATCGTTTGACGCGATTTATACGATCATCACATCGCCACGATGTATGATCCGAACGAATCAGATGATATAGAAGTATATATCTGGATCGTCGATGAGACCTTCAATTCTTTAGCTTGTGCTGACGCCTAGCTCAGCTGCTAACAGAACTATATCTAATCTAATTAGATTTATTTTCGATCCAAATGGCTTCTATTGCTGCCTCAGCTGCAGCAATAATCCGCATTTGTTGTTTATTCGGCAACAGTTATCTTGCTTGGAAGATTTCAAGCTCATTGTCCCCTTATTCAAACTTTATAGTACCGTAGTATATAATTGTTTGGAAACTTGCAGCAGTGATCCTAGTCACTTCAAGTTCTCCATCTCCATAGTTTAAGACAACATCTTTAGTTCTCTCAGATACTAACAGATGTTCTTAATCTTCAATCCAGTGACTATCACTTGGATTGACCCGATTGTGACTCCATATGCTCAAAGCGTATGAGACACCAATACAAGTACATTTTAAATGTACAATTTCCCAGAGAGTGTTAACCAACTCCAAATCTATCCCAGTAGATCTTTATTCCTTGAATAAAGGTTGTTACTCCCCAGAATTCTACGGAGAATTTCTATGAAAGAATATCTATGAAAGCCAAGCTTTCATCAATTGCATTATGGGAATTTCATTGTCAGTGCACTCCCACTAACCTCCTTATATACACAAGAATTATTTCATTTTGAGTCAAATCATAAACCATTATGATTATTTCAAAACGTCAGTTCCAAGAACCTTATGCTTGTTTCAATCCAAACATGGATCGAATAACCCGCAAACCTTGTTTGTCGGTTATACAAAATCGTTAGGATGTTGTAAGCATCCTCCAAAAGGTTTCCTTTTCAGGAAAGCGATTTTGATCTGCAACTGACACATTTTATAAATGAAATATGCAGTTATCTTCAAGCATCTTAAAAATGGATTTACCACGGCAACAGGTAAAAGGTTGAATCGTTATTAACACAATGTTGATAACGATACCTTTCCATCAAAAGCCCAGCTTTGTACGTTGGTATGTTGCCTTCCATGTATGTCTTCCTTGAAGACTTTTAATGTACCAATAGGCACAATGCCTTGTGGTACAACAACTAGTATCCAAAATAGTTGTTATACATGGAATCCATTTCGGACTCATGGCACTTTGCCATAATAGGGAGTCGATACCTCGTATCACTTCCTCAAAACGTAGTCGGTGGATATACCTTCATAAGATTGACATCTTTATGAGGTGAGATCAGAACCCATACCCCAGGTTGTTTTCTGACTCTCTCCGATCTACGCGGTTTCTTATGTATATGAAGATTGATGGTATAGATTCATCATAGATGAACTATTGTGTTCCATTACGGACTTGTGCCTTGAACAGTATTACTCCGATTTTTCATCGAGTATCACTATCCTCCCACTGACCACTGCATATCGGTATTCCTCTCAGGAAAAACCGCATGGTGAGTAACAATCACATTGTTCTCATGTGAGATTTATAAGTACTATACTTTGGTTTCCCTTAGGATAACCTTTATTGGCACTTATCCAATTTGGGTCTTTAGTTTGGTATCATCCAAACGTTATGCCTGGCATACCCAAATTATCAGGAATGAGAAACCCTGTTTCTTCCCTGTTTATATCCTATATGACATCTGTCAAACAGATTTATATGGAACCTTATTCTAAATAAGTTTTGCATTGTTATACATATCCATTGAAGGAAATAGTAGCTCAGAGCGACTCTTGATTAATCTTATCATGTCAACATGATTCGGCTAATCCGTTCGGACACACCGTCACTTTGACGTGTTCCGGGAGGAGTCCTCATTTGAAAGAATACTATACTCTTTCAAGTACATATGAAACTTACTGCTTAAGTATTTTCCAATACGGTCTTACCGTGGCGGCATAATACTATAGCCGATCTGTTTGTCTATTTCGTGTCGAAACTCTAAAAGTTTCCGATTTGTATTCTTCAAAAGAAACACTAACCATAACGCGATGCCACATCCGTTTTAGGGTCACGAAATATTCATGTTCACATCTAGCCTAGCTAGATATGGGCCCACTTAAATCACCATGAATAGGGCTAACATATCGGTGGCACTTACACTATTACCAAGTAAACAGTGTTTTAGGTACTTTACCTAACAAACTAGATTCGTAGACTTTATTTGAATAGTCAAATCAGTCCTAGTATCCACTCTTCAAAAGTGTGGATATACGAGTCTTGTATAATTGTGTCCAAGACAACAATGCCACAAATAAGTCTCTATTGATCAAATCAATTTGAGCTATTTATTTGTCATTTTATATGTTTGAGATTTTATTTATATTCAAAATATAAATTCTGTTATTTTACATCTAATGTATTTATCTCAGTATCATCTTTATATAATAAAACACTTAGTGTTCTATAATATAAAGTTTTATCCACAATGGATTAAACACTGATATAGAGATAATGTCTCTAGTCAAACTAGTTACATTATAACAGTTCCTAATTTAAGTATATATACCCAAAGGGTAGTTCCTAAACTTAGGTATCTACGGTCGAAACAGTGACTTTCGTCCCGTTTCCGATTTTCAGAGCAATCTCAGCTTGAAGTCAGTATCCAGCAGATTCTGAACATCAATACATATATTTTATGT
>SKCR01001034.1:0-41194 GCA_019454045.1 Zanthoxylum bungeanum | reverse complement strand
ATAATACGATCCGAATTGCCTCTCCGAGCACCAACCCTAACACGAGCAGATCCCAAGATTTAAGGACGTCTCCCCCGAGGAGGTGATTTCCAGGTTATCTACCCAAATCCTCGAGGTAAACATTCTTCTTTATTTCTGTTCTTAGTTTTTACTTGAAAAATTCTGACGTTTTATTTCTCTTTCACAGATGGGTTATGTGATGGCTCGGAATAAAGACTTGCTGATGAGTCTTCTGTCCGAGGGGGCCCAAGTGCAGAGGCTTCAATCTCAGATTACAGAATGGGAGGCCGAGCTGGGTAGGAAGGAGAAAGATCAGAGACAGGTCGCAGCCAATGTAGCCAGAAAAGATAAAGAAAACCAAATGCTTTGACAGACCGCGGCCAAGGCCACTGCATTGATAGATTCCCTCTGCAATGCCTCTGGTATTACAAAGAAGAAAATGAAGGCCACCGAGGAGGAAGCCAAACTTCTGAGGTGGGAGGCCGCAAGCTCGGATTCAAAGCTCAAAGCGGCGATCAAATAAAGGGATCAGGCTCGGGAGGACCTGAAAAACCGGGAGGCCCAACTGGAAGAGGAGCTGGAGAAAGCCAAGCTCTAAGGGGTTGGTGATTGTGCTCAAATCATTCCAATCTTGATGCCCGGGGTGGACATGGGACCCGTCCATGTTGCTATCCAATTCTGGAAAGGGGAGCTCTCGGAGGATGAAGCTGTTGCTCTACTCGCCCCTTATTCGGAACAGATTCAAGATCCTGAACCTATATCTGTCGTGCCCATGTCCCTAGTTCCTGAGGAGTTACAGTCTGAGGCTCCTGCCCCCACCCTCGAAGTGCCTGCAATAGAGGTTGAAGCCCCTTCTGCCGTCCAAACTAAAGCTGAGGTTCCTCCTACCGAGCCTGTGCCGGAAGTCTTGCCTTTTAAGCCCGACCGAGGTGAACAAGTTACCCTTGTGTGGGCTGATGAATGAGGGTGACCCCAAAGGAGCCCTGTGTAAAAAACAATGATTATTTTGTAATAACATTTACACTTTTCCTTTCCGTGCAAATCACTGAATGCTTTACTTCCTGTGTTCCATACATAACATGATTTCCATTTCTAACTTTCTAACTCTTTCTTCATACTCTGACTGTGAGTGGAAGTTTCGACCCTTATCAATTCGAATCCGGCCATGAGGGGAATTCTCCATCCCTATTCCAATGATCATCCTCTCGGTGGGACGTAACCCGACCCCGAGGTAGTGGAACACTTAGCTTCGAAGGAATGTTACCTCCCCAGACCAATTGGGAGTCGGCCAATGGGGAGATGCTCTAACCCCATGCCGATGAAAAGCCTCTCGGTGGGATGTATCCCGACCCCGAGATAGTGGAACACTTGGCTCTGAGGGAATGTTACGTCCATGGACCAATTGAGAGCCGGCCATGGGGGAGATGCTCCGACCCTATGCCGATGATAAGCCTCTCGGTAGGACGTAAGCCAACTATAAGATAACAGAATACTTAGCTCCGATGGAATGTTACCTCCCCGGACCAATTGAGAGCCGACTATGGGGGAGATGCTCCGACCCCATGCCGATGATAAGCCTATCGATGTGACGTAACTTGACCCTGAGGTAACAAAATACTTGGCTCCGAGTGAATGTTACCTGCCCGAACCAATTGGGAGCCGGACATGGGGGAGATGCTTCGACCCCATGCCGATGATAAGCCTCTCGGTGGGACATAACCCGACCCCGAAGTAGCAGAACACTTGGCTTCGAGGGAATGTTACCTCCCTAGACCAATTGAGAGTCGGCCATAGGGGAAATGCTCCGACCCCATGCCGATGATAAGCCTATCGGTGGTTCGTAACCTGACCCCGAGGTAGCAGAATACTTGGCTATGAGGGAATGTTACCTCCCCGGACCAATTGAGAGCCGACCATAGGAGGAGATGCTCTGACCCCATGCCGATGATAAACCTCTCGATGGGACGTAACCCGACCCTGAGATAGTGGAACACTTGGTCTCATTGGAACGAATCCAGCCCCGAGCCGGTGGAACAAATGGTCTCGGCGGAACGAATCCAGCCCCGAGCTGGTGGAACAAATGGTCTCGACGGAATGAATCCAGCCTCGAGCCAGTGGAACAAATAGCCTCAGTGGAACGAATCTAGCCCCGAGTTGGTGGAACAGATAGCCTCGACGGAAAGAACCAGCCTCGAGTTGGTGGAACAAATACCTCGGTGGAACGAATCCAACCCCGAGCTGGTGGAACAGATAGCCTCAGCGGAACGAATCCATCCCCGAGCTGGTGGAACAAATGAGACTTAATCGTGTGGGAAAAAACTTCAACCTCCGAGGCTCCGTGGATCCCGGCGCATATATCCCTTTGCCAGGTATCAGCAAAAAAAAAGTGGAAATAGGACAAGGTTAGTACATCAGAGGTGACTTAACACATACTCCACACAGACTCAAAAAGATAACAACTCAGGTGCCCCGAGGCAGCGTCTTGCCTGGTGCCCCCCAAAACAACAATTCTGAACCTTACAATTCAGTGTCCCGGCTAGCCGGGCTACGGATCGGTAAGCGGCCAAAGCCACGGGGGCAGAAACCTCCCCATCCTGGGCGGGTCTGGAGTCTGCAAACGCTATGGGGGCAGAAACCTCCCCATGCTATGCTTCTCTTAATCCGAGGCGATTAGGCAGATAACTCACGTGGGAAGAAACCTCCCCGTGTTCTCCATCCCGAAGGTTTCAATAGTCACGAAGGCATTTGGGTCTTCCCTGCGCTATGCACCTGGTGTTTCTCAACGGGACTTACCAGCCAACTCGCAGGGGCAGGAACCTCCCTAGGTCCGATTTACCCGAGGTCACAAGGGTTATGGAGACCATTTGAACATCCCATACCATGTGCCTGGTGGTTCTCAACGGGATTCACCAGCCGACGCGGAGGGTAAGAAACCTCCCTGGGTCCGGTTTACCCGAGCTATCCCTAAACAATGCGAGTCATGGGGTAGTAATGCTTCGTTCTTGTGGATTTGATAATGACAGCCGGGATTGGCGTGCCACGAGGGGTTCGCGCTTTTCCCACATGTACTACATCCTTTGGTGTGTTCTGGATCCTCAAAGGTGAAAGGAGCTAGGTCGGAATACTTCCACCCGAGGGTTTGATAATGACACCCGGGATTGGCGTGCCACGGGCTTGGTGCCCTTCCAGCTACCGAGCATCCCTTCGCATCGATCACATCCCAGGAATATTGATCATGAATTTCGCATTCAATTAATAAACAAGAAAAATGGACAAGCTTTTTAATTCAAAAGAGAAAGTCTTATTCATATTCAAAGGACCTACTACCATTCTTACAACTCTTTGCGGGTCATTTCAAGAGAGGCTCTTACAATAATTTTCTAGTTATTGTCTTGCAGTCCGACTATATTCTTCTGGTCTGAACTTGATTCTGAAATTCCTCGCTGACTTGACATGTTCCCTCCACGCCGGACGTTCTGAATGCAATTTTGGGTAATGCATGTCTCGATCGGCTACTTGTACCCTGGTTTCCTACTGGTCTGCCGTCAGTTGTTTCTCCCTCGCCATCATCCCGGACGGACACCATATAGTAGGCCGGTGGCACTCCTGGATACAGATCTAGTGCCCCGGTCATATATGTTCGCCTGGCGCTCCTTGAGGACTATTTTGGTCGTGAATCTGAGGACTCGGCAGACCGAACAGACGCTGTGCCTTCTCTTGGAGGAATTTGTTCATTTACGACCGGCGGCATGCAAACGTCACCCATCTTTGACGTTACATTTCATTATACAGCTTAGTTTTAATGGGTTATCGTTGGTAACCTTTTTTACATTCCATTCTATAGCTCAATGAGGAGAACCATTACTGCTATGACTCTTTGGGTTTTTCTTACCCCGTTATTGCCGCTATCGTTAACTTTTTTTTTCCTGTGATCTCCTTCCTTTTTCCGCTCTAACCAGCTTCCGCTCGTCCTTTTTTCGTTCATATAATTCTTCCATTTTCTCCATCCACTCTGTTGTTGAACTCTCCGACGATCTACGGTTCCCGTCTTCTGCCATCATCTTACTACGCAAGCTGCTTTTTGATCTTTCCCCACAGACGGCGCCAACTGTTGACGAGTGATTTTAGTTCCATGGGCAATATCAGGATAGTGCTCTCGGGACAATCCTCCTCCAACTGTGAAATTATTTGGTTATGGGGGACCAAAAGCAAATTTGGCAAAAAGACAAAGCAAACACAAAATCGACAAGAGGGTTTACGTGGTTCGGCGGAGTGAATCCAACCTACGTCCACGAGAACAAAAAAAAGTGTTATTTTTATTATCAAACCGAGCTCGGCCGACCTGTTTTGAAAGGTGGTCTAATGTTACCGAGCTGTTTGCCTTCATAGCATTTTTACAAGTAGTGTTTTTTTTGAGATTTTTGCTAACCAACCTCTACAAATGAGACTACCCTCCCTTTATATACTAAGAGAAATACTACACTATTCCCATATCTTTATGACGTCAGCCACATGGATCTCCGGCGGATTGATGGGCTCTCTGCCCCAACTGCCTCGCCGAAAGCAAACCTTCCATTTGACTTCCTATCACATCACTCTGTTTTATACACTGTCACACTCCTCAATTATGATGACAGCCTGTAAAGATCTCTCATACGGTGATACATGTTAGAGAGAAGTCCAAACGGTCCTGGTCACACGTCGGGTGTCATGAGGACAACCGAATGATGTGCCGAACTACCACACTAACCTCCGTCCTGACCCAAAAATATCTGAGCTCATTCGCCTGACTTGAAAAAGGAAGATACCGCCGAACCGAGGTACCAGGCTAAAGTGGTCGGTCTCTGCTCCGATGTTGTCGGTCTCTGAAACCTGCACCATGCTATATCCTCTGGTCGGTCAGATTCGGGAAGCCGAGCCCGAGCTCTATGTCTGGTCGTGGAGTAACTATTACCTTCAGAACAATCGTCCTCCAAAAAGGAGAAGTTCCCTATCTGCCATTGTCGTACTGTTCATATACTTCGTCACAAAAATCACCATCAACAATATTCAAGTAGTAATAGAGGGTATTTATTTTTCCTCACAAAATACTCTTCAGTGATCAGAGAATCATAACAGCATGCTTATACACAAAAGTTAGCTATCTGGAGTGGTTAAAAAAAAAACTACAAAAAAAATGACCAGCAAACAATCTTACACATTCTTCAGCTTAAATAAGCACACTTACAATGTCAACATCTGATAAATTCTTACACATTCTTCAGCTTTCAGATCATCCTCATTCGTGAGATTCTTTCCGAGCCCAGGACTAGGAGCAGCTTCTACTTCTAGAGTCGACTCCTCCGATAAATTCTGCGGCTGCTGCTCCTCTACTTTCAATTGGCGTTAGCATAAAATTGTGATGGCATTTTCAGGTTAAGAGGGAAATAGTTTGGTTGGATGGAAAGTGAAATTTTAGGTTTAAATTTTTTTAGGATATTTTTATAATTAAATATTAGTGTGATGGTTTTTATATATTTAAAAATGAAATTTGTTATATTTATAATAATTAATGAGAAGAAAAAGTTTAAATCAACAGTCTTGGTTTAGTAGAAACTCTTTAAGATTATAGTGTTTTAGGTTCAAGTCTCAAGTTCAAAACTTGACTACGGTGTGTATTTCTTACAATTTTTTTTTAAAAAAAAATTTGTGATAGATAAAATTCTATTATAAATTTATCACAAAGTTTGTGATAGATAAATTTATTATCATAAAACGTCACAAATATTTGTGATAGATAAAATTTCTATAATATAACCATTATATAAATTCATGATATAATATATTTTATCATAATTATGTCACTTACATTCGTGATAGACAATAATCTATCATAAGTCCATTATAAATTTTCTGAGAGAAAATATTTTATCATTATTCTATCAGAAAATGTGAAAAAAAAGATTTTTTCCTCACAAATTGTCACGAATTATCTATCAAGGTATGCCTATTTTCACGTAATATTATTTCGTTTATTATATTTTAGTCTTCATTTTACTTGAGGATTAGCAAAACGTTAAGTTTAGAGGTGTAATTAAGTGGTGAATATATTTATATTAACTATCCCTTAATGAGATACTTTAAGAATTGAATTGAATATTTTAATAAGTTTCTCGAAGCTTTGCAGGTTTATATTCCATTAGCCTTGTTGGGGACAAATGAGAGCCGTTTGGACAAATGGAGCAAACCAGCCCCCTTGGCATGCCAATAGTGAATTGATGATAAATAAAAATTAAGCTCATTGGCACACCAACCACACACTCATTGACGCGCCAAAAGGGAATGAGAAAAAGGTTTCAATCTGCCACTCACCAACCTGTTGATGCGAAAAAAGCCCGTGACATGAAAAGCTTGGAAATTCATCTACATAAGGAAAAGTCTCCAACAAGCCCAATTTAAAGCTTCGTTTGTTCAAGATAAGAATGCGCAAGTCTTTCCTCTTCCTGTTCTCTGAAAAAGAAGAGTGGAAGGGTGGGTAGGGTTCTCTTTGACCCTTGTTTTTTCTCTTTGGGTTTTTTCCCAAATAGTATGATCTCGGAGTACTCTAGTTTTAGAGTTTTTTTCTTTCTCATCTTGGTTTTTCTTTTCCAATTTTATTGTGTGGTATTTCTTTTCCTTGATAAAATTTGTGTGAGACAGTGTGGGTTTCTCTCAAAGAAGGTTTCTTCGTCTTCATACCAGAGCAGTCTAAGTATGGATACAGAGGAGCTGGTGAAGAAATGTAAGGAGATTAGAATCAGCGATGAAGAGCAAGTGACAATCCCTGTTAGTAGCAAAATGAAGGAGAAGGGAATCCGGGTGGTTGCAGGTTGTTTGATTGGAAAGGTTATTCAAAGCAGATTGGTGAATAATGAGGGGCTGAAAGTGGTTATGCAACAAGTTTGGAAAACTATAAAAGAGGTCAAGATAGAAGGGTTGGGGGATAATGTCTTTTTATTCAGATTCGGATTGGAGGTAGATAAACGAAGAATTCTAGCGGGAGGCCCATGGCATTTTGATGGTGCGTTGTTAGTGTTGCACGAACCTGTTGGTATTGGGGATATTACAAAACAGAGATTTGAGCGTTCCTCTTACTGGGTTCAAATTCACAATGTCCATATCATGTGTATGGATAAAGATACATTGGTGGAGCTGGGCAGTCAGGTCGGGCAAGTGGAAGATGTGTGGGTGGATGACACAGGGGATTGCTATGGGAGATTTGGCAGAGTCAGAATTTCTATCGATATTACTAAACCTCTGAGGAAAGCCCTAATACTGGCTCAAGCTGGCGAAGAAGAAGTATTCATGCCCCTCACTTATGAGAGATTGCCTGACTTTTGTTTATGGTGTGGGCGTATTGGGCATCATTTCAAGGAATGCGAGAAGTATTCGGGTAAACCAATATCGGGTTTTCCCTATGGTCAGTGGCTTAAAGCGTCCCCAGTAATGAAGTCCAAACAGGCGTGGAAGGGAAGGAAGAAGGATCCGAAGGGGGCAGACTTTGATTCAAAGGTGAGGGATGAAGAGGGGGTTAAACAAAATTTGGATATGGCTAACAAGCAGCTAGAAGTGATCCCATCAGGACCCTACCCGACCCAAGTGAATATGGATAGTAGTGAGGATCACGGGATTAATGCTGAGGTGGTAATGGCAGGAGCTCAGGTTTCGAAGGATGGAGATAAAAAGGTTGTTACTTCTGCAATGAGTTCGATAGCAGTGGAAGGAAGGGTAGCAATTATGGAAAGTTTAGGGGAAGAGCGAGTTAAGGCGGGAAATGAGATTGATAAAAGCAAATTTGAAGAGGGCTTTATTAATATAAGGGCTGGTCAAGTTTCGACTGAAGCTGTATTGGGCCAAGCTGATAAGGCCCAGATAAACAATGACAGTGGATGTGGGACAATTATACGTGGAAAGGAAAAAAAAATGGAAGGTTCATGCTAGAAACATGAGTGGGCTAATGGATATTGGTTGTGGGTTGGAACTGGGTAAAAGAAATAGGGTAGAGGAAAATACTTTGGCCTTCTGTGAGAAAAAAAGGAAAGTTGATGAAGAGGGATGTTTCTGTGATGGAGAGGAGAAGACAGAAATTCAATCGGTGGTGGCTGGTTCCCAGCCCCACCGACTCCAATGAATATCTTAAGTTGGAACGTTCGAGGATTAGGGAACGCTCGAACGTTCCGAGTGGTGAAGAATGTTCTCCAAGTGCATAAACCAAAAATCGTCTTTTTAAGTGAGACGAAGTTGATGGGTGCACAAATGAAACGTTGTAGTCATAAACTTAATTTGGATTGCTGTTTTAGTGTAGATAGGAAAGGCTTGAGTGGGGGTTTAGCTTTGCTCTGGGATTCTAGTATTGATGTGGAGGTTAAATCTTTCAGCGATCATCATATTGATGCGGTGATTCATGAGGAAAATCAGTTGATGTGGCGCTGTACGGGGGTGTATGGGCATCCGGAAAATAATCAAAAGAGGCATACATGGTGTTTGATGAAACGTCTTAATGATATCTTTTCTTTACCTTGGTTGTGTTTTGGAGATTTCAACGAGATCCTGCATGTTAATGAAAAGAAGGGGGGTGTTGGGAGAAGTTGGCAGGCCATTACCGATTTTAATACTGCTATTAAAGTTTGTTCCTTGAGGGATTTGGGTTTCACAGGTTATCCTTTTACTTGGTCAAATAGAAGATTTGGTTCTAATCTAATTGAAGAAAGATTGGATCAGTTCATGTGTAATGAGAGCTGGGGGCAGAAATTTATTAATGGGAGGGCATCTAATGTCAATTCTTGGGGTTCTGACCATTGTCATGTGGTCATGAAGGTGAAAGAGAGAAAGTTTATTATGAGCAATAACAAGACTCTGCTTAAGAGATGTTTCTTTGAAGATAGGTGGAATTCTTACAAGGAGTGTCAAGATATTATTAAAATGGAATGGCAGGTCTCTAATAGAGGAACTGATATTGACAAAGTCCAAAATTTCAAAGATATTACCAGTAAATCTATGGAGCGTCTTATCATCTGGAGTAGGCGGGAATTCAAGGATAGGAACAATGAGATTAAAAAGTTACTGAATGATCTTAGAGCTTATAAAGAGGGTAATAATCATTTCCATGATGGCCGAGAGATTAGGAGAATGGAAGGTTTGTTGGATAAATGGTTAGTTGAAGAAGAGGCGTATTGGAAGCAGAGAGCGAGAGCTGACTGGCTGAAGGGTGGGGAAAAAAACATGAAAATTTTTCATCAAAGAGCTTCGGCTAGAAACAGGAAAAATAAGATTCTTGGTATAGAAGACGATCAAGGCTGTTGGGTGGAAAGCCAGGACGAATTGGAACGAATTTTTTGCAAGTACTTTCAGGATATTTTTACTAGTGCGGAGCCTTCTGAGATGGATATGGTAGACATAACTAATGGCATTTCTCACAGAGTCTCAACTGATATGAATCATTTTATGGGAAAGCCTTTTACTGAAGCTGAAGTTAGGGAAGCTCTATCTCAGATGTGCCCAACAAAGGCACCAGGACTAGATGGGCTGCAAGCTGGTTTCTTTCAAAAGCATTGGGATGTTGTTGGGCAAGAAGTTCTAGATACTTGTCAATTGATCCTGAACATGGGAGGTAAGATAGGCCCCTTAAACCACACTTACATTGCTTTGATCCCGAAGATTACAAAACCAGAGAAAGTGTCAGATTTTTGGCCTATTAGTTTGTGTAATGTTATCTACAGATTGGTTGCTAAATCCATAGCAAACAGACTTAAGATGGTCTTAACCAGATTATTTCCCCTACTCAAAGTGCTTTCATTCCTGGAAGACTCATAACTGACAATATATTATTGGTTATGAGTGTTTGCACAAGATCAGAAAAACGAAAAGTAAATTGGTTTGGTTGCCCTGAAATTAGATGTCAGTAAGGCCTATGATAGAGTGGAATGGAAGTTTTTGCAAAGAATTATGGTGAAGCTTGGTTTCAGAGGTGACTGGATTAGGCTTATTATGGAGTGTGTTACAACTTCTTCCTTCTCAGTGGTGTTAAATGGTTATGTTAGGGGTCACATTGTGCCTCAAAGAGGGCTGCGACAGGGATGTCCGCTTTCCTATATCTTTTTATCCTTTGTGCTGAAGTTTTTTCACAGACGATCACAAATGCTGAAAATTCGGGGCTGTTTCGAGGTTTAAGGTTTAACAGGGAGCTCTCTGTTTCGCATCTGCTGTTCGCTGATGATAGTCTCATTTTCTCTAGAGCTAGGACTGCTGATTGCCGATCTTTGAAGCTTATTTTTGAGATTATATTCAGGGTCAGGTCAGATTTTTAACTTTGATAAAAGCTCTATGTTTTTCAGTGGTAAAACGAATTCAGCTCAAGTTGAAGTTATCAGGGATATTTTCGGTTTGAGGGTGGTTTCAAGGCATGAGAAGTATTTGGGTTTACCTGCTATGATTGGTAGAAAGAGATCACTTTTCTTTAATGAAGTTAGGCTGAAAGTAATTGGAAAAATTAATAATTGGCAATCTAAGTTCTTTTCTAGTGGTGGTAAGGAGGTCTTGATCAAGGCGGTGGCTCAAGCAGTGCCTTCTTTTGCTATGAGTGTTTTTAAATTACCGCAATGTGTTTGTGATGATATTCAGAGGGAAATAGCTAGGTTCTGGTGGGGCTCAGAAAAGGGAAAGAGGAAAATTCATTGGACTAAATGGGAGAGGTTGTGCTTTGCAAAGATTAGGGGTGGATTGGGATTCAGAGACTTGTCTTCTTTTAACCAAGCTCTTGTGGCTAAGCAAGGTTGGAGGGTGATTCAAGAGCCAAATTTTTTAATAGCTCGAGTTCTAGAAGCTAGATATTTTGCTAATGAGGATTTTCAGAGAGCTAAACTTGGCTCAAACCCATCTTTTGTTTGGCGGAGCATCCTGTGGGGTAGGCAACTTCTGAATAAAGGGGTACGATGGAGAATCGGCAATGGTCAGAAAGTCAAAGTTTTCAAGGACAATTGGATTCCAAGACCAAATACATTCAAACCAGTAATGCTTTCATCGATTGATGGGGATGCTTGTGTGGCCGATTTACTGCAAGAGAACCAGTGGAATGAAGACATACTTAGACAAAATTTCCACCCTTTTGATGTTGATGCTATAGTTAATATTCCGTTGCCAGGTATGCTGAATGAGGATCATCAAATTTGACATTTTGATAAAAAGGGTCAATATTCGGTGAAAAGTGGATACCAATTGGCATGGATGGCAAAACTTGGTGATGTTCCTAGTAGCTCAGAAAACAATGATGTGCATTGGAAATTCATTTGGGGTAGTTTGCTTCCGGAGAAGGTTAAGCTTTTCTTATGGAGAGTGGCAGTTGATCTACTGCCCACTGCTGAAAATCTGGCTAAGAAGTTGGTGGTGAAAAACTCCAGATGCCCTAGATGTAGAATAGCTATTGAAACAATTTTTCATGCTATTTTTCAGTGTAAGCATGCTCGGAGAGTTTGGAAATTGTCTCAGTTTTCGCATGTGGTAAAGTGGATAGGAATATGGGGTTTGTTGAGTTGATGGCTGATTTGGCTAAATCAAAGATGACGGATGAGTTGGAGCTGTTTCGAGCTATATGTTGGGTGGTGTGGCAAGCTCGAAATAACCAAATTTTTGAAGGTAACATTGATAATCCCTCGAGATCATTTGGAAGGGCTCAAGCGATGGTAGATTCTATAGAGGTTCAAGTTACTTCCGATTCTGTTTCACTGCCTAAGAGAGTTCGAGATGGTAACTACGTATGGAAACCCCCTCCAGAGGGCTGGATTAAAATGAACTCAGATGCGGCTGACCGGCGTAAACACACACGTATAACGCAAGCGTACGTATCGTTCAAGTAGTATAAAAAGTATCAATCCCACGAGGACTTAATACCTAAGCTATTAATTTTATGAGGTCAAATGATTACTAGTATCTAACAGGTTGTTTAATTGATTTGAAATGGCGATGATTCTAAATTTAAAGACAAGTAAATAAAATTGTTCGAAAGTAGATTTTAAGAAAATTCAATATTAAAAACTATTTAGGGTTGTAATTTCTTTTAATATCATTTTAAAGATGAAATGGTAAACTTATAGTTGGGTAAAATATTGATTTATTAACTGGAACACTAAATTATGTAAAAGCCTCTTCCGATGGTCAATTACAAATACCTAGTATAATCCAATTGGAACCATATGTCTATGTCAACCAAATTACCTAGATTTATTAAGATTAAGTTCCAATTATGGCTACCGCCGCCCGACAGGTATATTCATATCCTGTAAGGAAATCTATTAAAGGGTTATCTATCCTCAAGGAAGATCGTGGGCTATTGAGTATGAAGTCTTAAACTTAAAATCCCTATGTCTAGTTCATTTTAAGTTTACCTAATCAATTTTATTAATGGCCAGTTAATTAAAAAGCATTAAGATTAAGACTCAATAAATAAATCTTTATATTACTCAAACTTTAATTTAACCCCTTATAAACCGGTGATATTTAAAAGTCATCACAACCCCAGATAACTTATTTAGTTACAACACATAACTAGGGCTGGTAAAATAAAAGACATAAAATGCTGAAAAGTATTGTGGTAAAGTAAATACTGAAAGGTAAATTACAATAAAATAAATATACTAAGGTAAAAGGAATTACTTTTACTACTACTAATTTAGATATCTCCCATAAAATAATATATAAACTTGTGATAATATTACCAACCGACCAATCTGGCGGTATCATTGATTAAGTCAAATTAAGTCCAACCAGCCATAAAGGCGGTAATATTTGTCCATAAACCAGCCATAAAGGCGGAACCAAAATTAAATTACCAACCGACCAATCTGGCGGTATCCTGATTAGTCAGGTTTAAACCATATTAAAATTAAATTACCAACCGACCAATATAACGGTATCCTTGATTAGTCAGGTTTAAAATAGTGAATATATTATTTTTAAGGGAGATTAATCTAAATAGCAATAGTAAAAAATTACCTTTCACCCTAGCTGGGGAAGTTACCTCCTCATGTGAATAGTAAAAACTGTAAAAAGTAAAGAAAGTAAATTACTATTATTACAAAAAGTAATTAAAATTATTACAAAAGTAAAAACTAAAAATTAAAACGAAACTTAGAGAGAGAAGAACTCCCTATTTACATAAAAGAAATGGGAGAAAATGGTACAACAAATTCTGAAATCTCGAGCTCAATTTATAGGCGCGGGTAAGCTTCCAGCGTCGCGATGCCAACGCCTTTGGCGTCGCTACGCTGGAACAGTTGGCGTGGCATAATGACGGCTTGACACGTGGCGATTCGGATAAGAGGATAAGGCGACACGTGTCACTCTGTGATTGGCTGATGCTGACGTGGCATGTTGACTCGGTTGACCATCTGATGTGGACGATGACGTGGAACGGCGCGTGGCATAGTTGACTCGTTGACCGATGATGTGGCGATGACGTGGATGACACGTGGCACACGTGGCAATTGTGAGTGTCGGCACCGTAGGATGATGACACGTGTCACGGTGCACGTTAGCATATCGGCTGTGATGGTGACACGTGGCACGGCGTATTTTAGCAAAGTCAAACTTCTCAAATTCTGACCCGTTGACCCGGCGCACGCGGAAAATGACCAAAATGCCCTTTTTGCCAATTTTCACAGTTTTGCTCCAAATCACCTCCAGAATGTCCTGAAACTTTATTTATCTACAAAATAACACAAAACACATCAAAATATTCACAAGACTCAAGAAACTATACAAAATATTAGGTTAAATGAGTGGGAAGAGTGATAGATTTACCACTCATCAAACCCCCAAACCTAACATTTTGCTAGTCCTCGAGCAAAACATAGAATAAAATAACATAAACATCTTAAAAATTAACTAAGCCACTTTCGTAGGGATCACGTTGCATTTAGCGTATGCAACAAGCCTTTAAACCCCTATGTGTCCCTAGTGGACGAGTTGTAGTCTCGTGAGGGTTTACAACAATGATACCCACAAACATTTTACAAAAGTAAAAAGGTAATAAAACTAATGCACACAAAAGCAAAAAGACAAGAGAAAGAATAATAAAGAAGTTAGTGACTAATTAGGTGAAACTTCTACTCCAAGTTACTAGTTGTTTTGTTTCATTCTAATTTACCAATAAGTAAATTCTCCGATTATTTTTACCATTCTTCATATACACAGCCAACATAATATCAAAAACTCATTTTTGCCCACAGCAGTCATAAGTGCAGTTGATAAGAGAGTAATATTTTTGTCCTAAAGTTCTATCAAATTTCACACACCTTTTTGTAGCAATGGAATAATTTTTTCTCATTTTTCTGATTTTTTTCTTAATTTTTTTTCTTTTTTTTTTTTTTATTATACAATACCTTCCGTCTATGTAGCGAGTGTTGGATCGGTGGCTCCCAAACCAGTTGGTTTTAGGGCACCAGGTGTTAAGACACCCCTACGGACTTAATTACTCAGACTTCAGATATATATATTTGCAGCATCTTTGATCCATGTAGCGAGCTTTGGGCCAGTGACTCCCAAACCAGTTGGTTTTAGGGCACTAGGTGTTAAAATACCCTTACAGACTTAATAACTCGGATCTCAGACGTTTTTTTTTTTTTTTTTTTTTTTTTTTTACTCCACTGTTTTTTGAGTGCTTCCTCCAATTAAACTAGAGCACTGAATATTACAAACTTTTCAATTTTAGCTCATGTCCGTATGTTTCCATGTATGTTGATAATATCTGCCAACTGAGCATAAGAAGATCCATTTTAGTCAGTGTTAAGGAGAATTTACAAATTAATTAATTTAAAATGAAATAAACAAAAATTAACTTGTTTCGAAAATAGGTTGGAGATACGTTTCAGGAGTGGAAACTCCTTACTCTCGGCTATCTCTTACCAATTTCACCTTTTTAGTCACAAACAAAAAACACAAATATTTTTGTAATTTTTGAAAAAATTTCAATTTTTTTTGTATTTTTCGAAAAATTTTGGACTAAAAATAAAAACAACACTCAAACTAAAAACAAGGTACTAATCAACTAATTCCCTCCCCCAAACCTAAATGAGACATTGTCCCCAATGTCTTAAACAGTAGAAAAGAGTTTAGAAGATAATACATGGTTCGCTGATTTTAACAGGAAATTAAAGGTTAAGATCCAGATTAATTTGACGCCTCTTACCACGATCGTCCTCAGACCAATTTATCTTTGAAATGATAGGGTTAACTTTTGGTTCATAGGCTATGAGTTGGTCAATTAGATCTGGAGCAGTTCTAGCAGTAAATAGGAGTTCTTTTAAAGGTTTTGATATGAACCCCATTTCTCCGAGCATCATCAAGAAACACACAAAGAAAATCATAAAACCCATCAACGTTGTACAGCCCAATTGGTTTCTGGTGTATGTTCAGGTTCGCCCAAGATAGTACAATAAAAATTCCTCCAATGTGCCCAAGCCACCTGACAAAGCAATAAAAGCATCAGCACGGTTAATCATTTCCACTAGTCGTTCAGACATACCTGGCACGATTAATTCTCCTCTCCGTTTGATGGTTCAATAAGATTTGCCTCTGCCAATGGTTTTGGAATGATTCCCAAAACGTGACTGCCTCCTTCTTGTACGGCCTTTGAAACGATCCCCATAAGTCCAAGATTGCCTCCGCCATATATTAAGTGCATATTCCTTGCAGCTAAGACTCGACCCAATTCCTATGCTGCTTCTATGTATTGTGGTTTAGTACCAACAGTGCTACCGCAAAACACACAAATGTTTTCAACTCGTCTTCTTGAAGTGGCTTCCATTTTTTTTTACTCTGGATGTCTTCAAAAGTGCAATGATGAGTTGAATTTATAATACCTGAAAAGGGTGAGTAAGAATAGCACAAGTATCTTCCAAAGGACGTTTAGTAGCAAAATAGTAAAATAGATCGTGATAGTCAACAAGATCTGGATCCTGTCGGAGAAAATAAAAGAAAACAACAAAACAAATCACAATTATTAGGAAAAGACAAAGAGATATAATATGTACAAGAATTTACAGCTTGATTAACGTCTATGCGTCAGGACAAGCTTCCCATCCAATTTTCTTATAAATTGGCAAACAAGGTCTTTTTTAGTCAGATTCCCGAGACTTAACAATTGTCTATCTTTTTGAAATTGTGTATGTAATTTGCGAATGGCTATATGAACATATCCATTGGGATGCGTCTCAAGAGTCGAAGATATATCATCTAAAGACTCCTTACTCAAGCCATCCATAATGAATTTAATTTTGTCTTCGCGATTATCAGACACCATTCCTAAAGAACGACAACGAGTATTGCAATTCCATCGTGCACATTTGTAACAAACACCTTTTGCTTAGCTCTTCGTTTCTTTGCATAGGTGCTCTTCTTCCAAAACCAGGCAGCATGTGAAAATAAGAGAGTAACAGAATTCTCACTGCCAATCGGACTCATGCTTCAATTACCCAACGAATATCATTAGGAACACCATGGATTGTTAGTAACCTCATCCGTTCCAAGCGAGTTTTGTAGACTTTTATCAGAGATTTTTGAGGGAGAGAAGGAAATTGCTTGTGAAGATTTGCGGAGCTTCTTCCATTTTGAAATGCCTTAATTGCAAAAACTAAACACACAAAATTAAATCACTCACAAATCACAATACATACAAGATTTGCATGGGTTGCCTCCTGCGAGCGCTAAGTTTAAAGTCGTCAGCTAGACGTGACTTCTCGAACGTTAGGCTGGATCTGAAAGTGTGACACTTTCTTTTTGTCGCTCAAATGATTCTCCCCAGTAGTGCTTGACACGCTGACTGTTAACTTTGAATGTGTTGTTGGTGTTAGGATCCAGTAACTCAACAGCTCCATAAGGTAAAACCCGAGTGATCACAAATGGACCTGACCACCTAGATTTCAACTTTCCAGGGAAAAGTTTCAATCTCGAATTGTACAATAACACATGTTGCCTTGGTTCCAACTGTCTGTGCACTATTTTTCGGTCATGCTATTTTTTGGTCTTTTCCTTGTACAATTTGGCGTTCTCATAAGCCTGTAGATGGAACTCCTCCAATTCATTGAGTTGGTGCAGTATTTTCTCTCATGCAGCTTGTAAATCAAAATTCAACTTCTTCAGTGCCCAGTACGCCTTGTGCTCAAGCTCAACTGGTAGATGGCACGCTTTCCCAAACACCAATTGATATGGGGACATACCAATGGGTGTCTTGTAAGCTGTCCGGTAGGCCCATAATGCATCATCTAGTTTTGTTGACCAGTCCCTCCTTGTTGATCCAACGGTCCTTTCTAGGATTCTTTTGATCTCCCTGTTTGAAACCTCAACCTGTCCATTTGACTGTGGATGGTAAGCAGTGGCAACTTTGTGAGTAACTCCGTATTTGGATAGGAGTGCATTGAAGTATCTGTTGCAGAAATGAGAGCCACCATCACTAATAATTGCCCGAGGTGTTCCAAACCGAGTGAAAATGTTCTTTTTCAGGAATTTGATCACCACTTTTGAATCATTGGATGGCAATGCAATTGCTTCGACCCATTTGGAGACGTAGTCTACAGCAACCAGGATGTACAGGTTTCCGAATGATGGAACAAAGGGTCCCATGAAATCTATACCCCATACATCGAATAATTCCACTTCTAGAATGTTTTGCAACGGTCCTTCGTTTCTCCTGGAAATATTTCCCATTCTCTGGCACCTGTCACATTGAAAAGGAAAAAGATAAGCATCTTTCAAAAGAGTGGGCCAGAACAAACCTGGTTGTAGGACTTTGGCTGCAGTTTTGTTTCCGCTGAAGTGTCCGCCATATGGTGATGAATGACAGTGTTGCAAAACACTGTTGATTTCCTCATGTGGAACACATCGTCTCAGTAGTTGATCAGCACACCGTTTGAACAGGTACGGTTCATCCCAGACATAGTGTTTGACTTCTTTGAAGAACTTCTTCCGTTGCTGAGTTGTCCATTCCAACGGCCATTTTCCTGTCACAATGTAGTTGACATAGTCAGCATACCAAGGGACTTCCTGTTGTTTCATGGCAAAAAGCTGTTCATCTGGAAAAGTTTCTTTGATTGACAATTCTTTGTCAGCTGTTTCTCCATTCTCGAGCCTCGATAGATGATCTGCCACCTGATTCTCTGTTCCTTTCCTGTCTCGAATTTCTACATCAAATTCTTGCAAAAGAAGTATCCAACGAATCAATCTAGGTTTGGCATCTTTCTTTGTGATCAGATATTTGATTGCTGAATGATCTGTGTAGACCACTACTTTGGGACCTAGCAAATAAGAGCGAAATTTGTCAAAAGCGTACACAACTGCGAGCAACTCCTTTTCGGTGGTTTTGTAGTTGAGTTGAGCTTCATTCAAAGTTCTGCTGGAGTAGTAAATGGTGTGGAAAATCTTTGTTTTGCGTTGTCCCAAAACTGCACCTACAGCAAAATCACTAGCATCACACATTACCTCAAATGGAAGGGTCCAGTCTGGTGCTACTATGATGTGGGCGGATACCAGCTTCTGTTTTAAGATTTCAAAGGCTTCATGGCATCCTTTGGTGAAGTTGAAAGGCACATCCTTTTCCAAAAGATTGCATAGAGGTTTAGCAATCTTGGAAAAGTCTTTGATAAATCTCCTGTAAAAACCTGCATGTCCAAGAAAACTTCGAATACCTTTTACTGATGTTGGTGGAGGTAGTTTTTCAATTGTCTCTATTTTTGCTTTGTCTACCTCAATCCCCTTTTGTGAGATCCGGTGTCCAAGAAAAATGCCTTCCTGCACCATAAAGTGGCATTTCTCCCAGTTGAGTACCAGGTTTTATCTTCGCACCTTTGTAACACCTGTTCCAAATTTTGCAAACAATGTCAAAAGAATCTCCAAACACAGAAAAGTCATCCATAAAAACCTCCATACTCTGCTCCAGCATGTCTGAGAAGATGGCCATCATGCAACGCTGAAATGTGGCAGGGGCATTACATAATCCAAATGGCATCCTGCGGAAAGCAAAAGTACCATAGGGACAAGTAAAGGTAGTTTTCTCCTGATCTTCATGGCAATCTGATTGTACCCTGAATATCCGTCCAGAAAGCAATATAACTCATGTCCTGCCAGTCTGTCTAACATCTGGTCAATGAATGGTAGCGGAAAATGGTCCTTTCTCATGGCTTTGTTCAGTTTTCGGTAATCCATGCATACTCTCCATCCAGTCACTGTTCTTGTCGGAATCAATTCGTTCTTTTCATTGGTAACCACAGTAATTCCTCCTTTCTTTGGCACACACTGCATAGGACCCACCCAACTGCTGTCTGAGATGGGGTAAATGATGCCAGCATCTAACCATTTGATGATTTCTTTCTTCACGACTTCCTTCATGATTGGATTGAGTCTCCGTTGATGCTCCACTGTGGGTTTGTACTCATCATTCATTAAGATTTTATGCATGCAAAATGATGGACTAATGCCTCGAATGTCTGCTATAGTCCAGCCAATGGCTTTCTTGTGCTCTCGTAACACTCTCAGCAACTTTTCTTCATGTTCCAATGTTAGTGAAAAAGAAATAATAACAGGTAATTCAGAAGAGTTTCCAAGAAATGCATACCTGAGATGGCTTGGAAGTAACTTCAGCTCCAACTGTGGTGGTTCTTCAATCGAAGGCTTGATTCGATCTTTCTTTGGCAGTTCTAAACTTTCAACTGGTGGTGTTGCTTTGAATCGGAATGGTTTGTCAAGGTAGTTGATACATTCCAGGATTTCAGCCTCTAGCTCACTGTCAGTCATGTTGGTGATGCAAGCTTCAAGTGTATTTGTGGGATTTGGCTCAGTATTTTGAACAATACTTTCAACAATATCAACTCTGAAGCATTCTTCTTCCTTTTCATCACTCGGGAATTTCATGGCTTTGAAAACATTAAATTTCACTTCTTGGTCCTGCACTTTCATGGTCAGTTCTCCTTTTTGCACATCAATCACAGTTTTACCTGTAGCCAAGAATGGTCTCCCAAAAATGATAGGTATTTCTTTGTCTTCTTCCATGTCAAGGATGATGAAATCTGCTGGGAGAATTAGTTTGTCTACTTTCACCAACACATCTTCAACAACACCTCTTGGAAATGCAAGTGTTCGGTCAGCAAGTTGCAATGAAACTGAGGTAGGCATTGCTTCTCCAATCTGCAGTTTCCTGTAAATAGAAAAAGGCATCAAGTTAACACTAGCACCTAAATCACATAAAGCCTTACCGATATAATGTTCTCCAATGGTGCATGGAACTGTGAAACTGCCAGGATCTTTCAACTTCGGGGGAAGTTTCCTCTGAATGATGGCGCTGCATTCTTCTGTTAATGCTACTGTTTCGTAGTCTCCCAATCTCCGTTTCCGTGAAAGAATGTCTTTCATGAATTTTACATAACTGGGCATTTCTTCCAAGGCTTCTGCAAATGGAATGTTGATGTGCAGCTTTTTGAAAACCTCCAGGAATCGAGCAAACTGCTTGTCCAATTTGTTTTTCTGAAGACGCTGAGGAAAAGGTGGAGGTGGAATGATTCTTTCTGGTTCTTTTTCCTTTGCTTCTTTTTCCTTGATCTGTTTCTCAGCTTCTTTTGGAACTTCTTCTTGGGATATCTGGATTCCAACATCTTTGTTGATTTCAGTACCGCTTTTCAAAGTAATGGCTTGACATTGCTCCTTCCCTCGGTTCCTTGGATTGGGTTCTGTGTTACTGGGAAGATTTCCTGGTGGTCTGTAACTCTGAGCATTGGCCAGTTGTCCGATTTGATTCTCCAGTGCTTTGATGGAAGCTGATTGGCTCTGAAAGATGGCATCATACTTTTTTAACTGAGCCAGTACTTCTGCTATTCCTGGTTCATTTGCATGCTCCTGGCCTTTGTTCTGTTGCTGGAATCCAGGTGGTGGATAGTTCCGCTGTTGGCCTGAATTGTTGCTCCATGAAAAATTAGGATGATTCCTCCACCCTGGGTTGTAGGTGTTGGAATATGGATTGTTCCCCTGTCTGTTGAAATTGTTGACAAAATTCACAGTTTCTTCAAGTTGATTTGATTCTGGTATTCCTCCATATGGTGAACTTGTGGATCCAGTGGTAAGAGTCTCCATAAATTTGCATATCTGATCTAGTTTGGTGTTGACTGTTGTATTAGCTCCACTTTCATAAATTCCTGCAATTCTTTGGATCATGCTCCTTTCAGTTGGCCACAAGGAATTGTTGTTGGCCATTTCTTCGATTAGTTCCCAGGCTTGATCTTCTCATTTTGCCATTAAAGCTCCTCCAGCAGCATCATCTATTGTGGTTCTCATTATTCCAGAAAGTCCATTATAGAATGTTTGGACTTGAAGCCATTTTGGAATCTCATGGTGTGGACATTTCCGGAGTAAATCTTTGTACCTTTCCCAAGCTTCGTAGAGAGTTTCTGAGTCTTGTTGCACAAAAGGATGTGATGTCATTCCTCAGCTTTCCAGTTCTGGCTGGTGGAAAGTATTTTGCAAGAAATTTGGTGGCTAAAGTGTTCCATGTTGTGATAGAACCTGCTGGTAATGAATGTAGCCAAGCTTTAGCTCTGTCCTTCAAGGAATATGGGAAAACACGCAGTCTCATTGCTTCTTCAGCTTCTTGGTTGTAATTGAAAGTGCCGCAAACTTCCAGGAAGTTGCTGATGTGGGCATTAGGATCTTCAGTTGCATTCCCCCCAAACTGAACTGACTGCTGAATCATCTGAATGCATGTTTTGATGTCTCCTGCATTTGCTGGTAAGGGAGGAAGTACAATACAAGAAATGAGTCTGTCAATCACCGGAATGGTTCTGTCTCGAATGGGAATTGGTGGTGCAACCTCCAAAGGTTCAGTTTCCATGTTGACTAAAGCTTCTTGGCCTTCTCGCCTTTCCCTTCTCAACTGTCTGATGGTTATTTCAATTTCTGGGTCAAGCGGTCGAAGTTCAAAGCTTCTGGTTCGTCTCATGAAGTTTCTGAGAACCTGAAACACAAGAAAACAAAAACAATAAGTAAAAAGAAAATTAGATACAAGTAAAAGTATCTAACCCCTAAATTAATAATAAAAGATAAATAAGTCCCCGACAACGGCGCCAAAAACTTGACAGGCGTAAACACACACGTATAACGCAAGCGTATGTATCGTTCAAGTAGTATAAAAAGTATCGATCCCACGAGGACTTAATACCTAAGCTATTAATTTTATGAGGTCAAATGATTACTAGTATCTAACAGGTTGTTTAATTGATTTGAAATGGCGACGATTCTAAATTTAAAGACAAGTAAATAAAATTGTTCGAAAGTAGATTTTAAGAAAATTCAATATTAAAAACTATCTAGGGTTGTAATTTCTTTTAATATCATTTTAAAGATGAAGTGGTAACTTATAGTTGGGTAAAATATTGATTTATTAACATGGAACACTAAATTATGTAAAAGCCTCTTCCGATGGTCAATTACAAATACCTAGTATAATCCAATTGAACCATATGTCTATGTCAACCAAATTACCTAGATTTATTAAGATTAAGTTCCAATTATGGCTACCCCCGCCCGACAGGTATATTCCTATCCTGTAAGGAAATCTATTAAAGGGTTATCTATCCTCAAGGAAGATCGTGGGCTATTGAGTCTGAAGTCTTAAACTTAAAATCCCTATGTCTAGTTCATTTTAAGTTTACCTAATCAATTTTATTAATGGCCAGTTAATTAAAAAGCATTAAGATTAAGACTCAATAAATAAATCTTTATATTACTCAAACTTTAATTTAACCCCTTATAAACCGGTGATATTTAAAAGTCATCAACCCCAGATAACTTATTTAGTTACAACACATAACTAGGGCTGGTAAAATAAAAGACATAAAATGCTGAAAAGTAATTGTGGTAAAGTAAATACTGAAAGGTAAATTACAATAAAAAAATACTAAGGTAAAAGGAATTACTTTTACTACTACTAATTTAGATATCTCCCATAAATAATATATAAACTTGTGATAATATTACCAACCGACCAATCTGACGGTATCATTGATTAAGTCAAATTAAGTCCAACACATAAAGGCGGTAATATTTGTCCATAAACCAGCCATAAAGGCGGAACCAAAATTAAATTACCACCGACCAATCTGGGCGGTATCATTGATTAGTCAGGTTTAAACCATATTAAAATTAAATTACCAACTGACCAATATAGCGGTATCCTTGATTAGTCAGGTTTTAAATAGTGAATATATTATTTTAAGGGAGATTAATCTAAATAGCAATAGTAAAAGAATTACCTTTCACCCTAGCTGGGGAAGTTACCTCCTCATGTGAATAGTAAAAACTGTAAAAAGTAAAGAAAGTAAATTACTATTATTACAAAAAGTAATTAAAATTATTACTGTTGACTCGGTTGACCATCTGATGTGGACGATGACGTGGCACGGCGCGTGGCATAGTTGACTCATTGACCGATGATGTGGCGATGACGTGGATGACACGTGGCACACGTGGCAATTGTGAGTGTCGGCACCGTAGGATGATGACACGTGTCACGGCGCACGTTAGCATATCGGCTGTGATGGTGACACGTAGCACGACGTATTTTAGCAAAGTCAAACTTCTCAAATTCTGACCCGTTGACCCGGCGCACGTTAGCAGACTCCGGTGCAAGTTAGGCGTCGCGACGCTAAAGGCTTGGGCGTCGCGACGCGGAAAATGACCAAAATGCCCTTTTTGCCAATTTTCACAGTTTTGCTCCAAATCACCTCCAGAATGTCCTGAAACTTTATTTATCTACAAAATAACACAAAACACATCAAAATATTCACAAGACTCAAGAAACTATACAAAATATTAGGTTAAATGAGTGGGAAATAGTGATAGATTTACCACTCATCAGCGGCTATAGGAAGTGCAAACGTAAAGCAGGTTTGGGTGTGGTGTTTAGAAACTCGACTGGGGACATTTTTTGTGCTGCTGTGAAAAATGTTGGCTTTAATGGGGATGTGCGGGTGGTAGATGCTGAAGCGATAAAGTTTGGTCTCCAAGTTGCGGCTGAAATGAATTTGCGTTTGCTTTTTGTGGAATGAGATTGTTCTCAAGTAGTGGAATTAATTTCTAACATAAAGGGCATGATGTCAGAGATTTTGTGGATTATTGATGATATTGTTGAGAAGCTAGGCTATTTAGATGGTTTTTTTGTCGACCATGTTTCTCGTCTCTGTAATTCTATTGCTCACGCTCTTGCTAAACTGGCAATGAGCGAGGTTTATCCTGTTATTTGGAAAGGTAGCTTTCCTTCAAATGTTAGGTGTATTTTCACCTCCTTTCAGTATGTAATGAAGTTCTATTTTTCTCAAAAAGCTTCGTTTGTTCATAACTTAAAGATTCAAATTTTTGAAAGTATAAAATAAGGAAAAACAATTAGAGTAAGGTAGAGAACCAGATCCAAAGATTGAAGCAGGTATTCTCATAACAAGTTTTCTTCCCTTTTAATCTTTTCAGTTATAATTGTTGGGGTAAGCACAACAGAGGCGCGGTAAATGGATGAAAAATATTTTTAAACATTTTAAAATTTATCCCGAGCGAATTAATTAATATCAATATTTTTTATTCACCCAAAATAATTTAAATATATTATTTATTAACAATTAATAACATAATATATTTCGAAACACGACGAATTATTTTAGGAAAATATTTTCGACAAATACTACGCGTAACAGGCAAACGGACAAACCGGTTGACCTATTGCCGAATCGAGTCGACCAGGTCAATTGGGTAGTGACCGGTCAGCCCTTGGGCTGTCCAAACAGTGACCAGTTCACTCTTTGGACAGCTGTGACGCGGTGAGCCCATTTCGACGTAATTTTCACCGTTTTCTCGCATTTTCGCCCCGGAATAATTTCCGGAACTAATCCACCACCTAATACACATCCAAAATCATGAAAATAACATATTTATCCTTAGGAAATATTCTTTTTTAAAGTATAAAACTAGATCTGATCCAGTAAATTATTTGTCCATTTTACATGCCAATATTCAATTTATTCACAAAATTAATCCAATTAATTTACACCAAAATTAATCACCACAATATAAAGCTCAAAGAACAATTCTAGGTATTATTTGAGTGACAATAATCACTCTATAATAGCAATTAAAATTTTGAGTTTAATTCACTAATTAATCTTTACACATGCTTAACAAAAGAAAATTGTTAAGGTTAATCAAACAACCAACACCAAGTTTTTGATTCAAATATATATCCAAGATACATATGTAATTAAAGCATGCAATATACATACCTCATACATATTTACATGCTCAAGAAATAAAAACTAAGAAAATAGAAACTAGGAACTTAATATTACCTTAATACAAATTCCAATTTCTTCAATTTTCTTCTTCTTGGTGTTGGTAACTTTGTTTTAAACCCTAACCTATTTTTTCGTTTGTCCTCAACTCATGAGAAAATGGTCAAGCCCCTGCAAAATGGAACAATTTCCATTTATATATTTTCCCTACACATGGCCGAAAATTAGGGTCGTTTTTAATCAAAAAATAACAAATTTTTATGCCAATACTTTGACATATAATTGATCTTATCAAAATAAAATAATTATTTTGTTAATAAATTCATGTGTCAAAAAGGCATGGATTAGCCAATTAAAATTGACCATTTAATTAAGAATATTCCAAATAATATTCTTAACCAAAATTAATTTATTAACAATAAATTAATTTATTTAATTCTTATTAACAAAAAGAAAAAATAAATTATGGAAAAAGATTCTAAGAATATTATTCCATTTATCATTATTAATAATTAATTAACAATTAATTAATTAATAATAATAGTAAAACAAGTGTCAAAATCTAATTGATCATTAATGTGTATCTAATCAAAATTATGTATCGTATACAAATACACATTATTTAATATACGCATGTGTAAATTATGAATAATTCAAATTATCCATAATTAATTGCCCAAGTGCTAAACGAGTACACTTTATATTACGGGACTCTCTAGGTTCAAGTTTATTTGTCACAGAAACCATATATATGTCCGTAATTTTTCCACTCACAAATTACGACGACCACAGATAATCAAGTTGAACCATTCAAGTTGAAGTCATTGTATATATGTAATCCCTCTATCATAGGTTATCCGAATTGTTCCGGAGATATAAATTAAATGTCAAATCTCCGCTATGAACAATTCATGTGTCGCGACATAATTATGATTCTTAAATAAATATTCAGAACTTATTTCCGAATCATACCTCGACCAAGGATTTCAAAGAATCACAAATTGTATACCTAAATCCCGTGCACGGGACAGACAGATCCTTTCGGGATGCATCATATGATATCGTGAGTATCAGTCCATACCCGACGAACAAACAGAGTTTTGATCTTAAGAGATTGTTGATGTGATTTCCATCAAAGTATGGAGGATATCTCACATATCCACAGTGGTATCATCTGTCAAAGGAGTTAATATGTTACTCGACTCATAAAAATTCCTATTGACATTGGTGTAACATCTATCAGGAATCTTTGAATGAGTCGTTCTGTATTTATCTAATAAATACCTACATGTTTATATGAGTCTCTCATGACTCATGGTTTACTGAGATAAACCATTAGAATAATTCTAATATACAACACGTACCGGTTTCACGGGTTTACTAACTGACCAGGTATGTAAACCTTGACCAGGAACAGTTTTAAGAATGAGTTGTATTGTGACAATTCTCAGTGATAATTATGGCGCTTTTGTAATTATGTCACAACTATTCATTCCAATGTCATTTTACACCCTAACCATATAAAATGTTATATTGATGAAAACTACTTAATTTTATTCATAATAAAATATAAATGTACATCGTATTTACAATCAATACAATAAAATTTGGCGCGCCGAGCACCAACTCTAACAATAATGTGTTCTTACTTTGTAATAATGAATTTGTTAAGTTTATTGAATATAATTAGTAACTAATTCATTAATTTAAGGTTGTGATGAAACGTATGCACATATAATAAATTTTAATGCATATATGATTATTTTTAGGTATTGTTTTTGTATTATTTATCAATCTCTATATGTAATGCGTTCAGTTACTTGATAAAAAATATGGTAGTCTTTGTAAACTCTAACGAATTGGAAAATAGAGTTTTGGTTTAACCTTGAGAATTGATAACACTTGATCGTAATTGTTTGAATCGATTTTCATGCAGGATAAAAATATACTTATAGGACATTCATAGCCATAATTTGAACTCGCAAAACTTGATCATTATTAGTTTGGCATAGAATACAAATCATAGAAATATAGATAATTGAGCTAAGTTGGTGTAACATCCCCAAATACGGGAATATTACCGACAAGCAACAAATCTCACTGTCGCCTAAGCCTCTAACTCATGCATTAGGACACTTGCCCTTATCTTAATGCTATGCAATGTTTTACTCAATCACACTTGCAGCTTAAAAACTTAAAAAACTTAAATGCAATATCATGAAATCAAATATGTACATATATATATGTCTGAGAGTGTATAAAATATATATAGTATATGTACATCATCAAATACATATCTATGATATGAAAAAATGACATTCTAGAGATCTATATTCTATATGAATATAGATCTGGAAAAGTGGACCATGTGACTGGTGACTGCAGCATAACACTTGTCCTCGATCTGGGTCTCCAAAAGTAGCACATGGCTCACAAAAATACGAATCCTGTAAAAGAACTGGGAAGTGGTGGGGGTGAGTCCTGAAGATCTCAGTGAATGGAGCTAAAAAATAAGAAACCGAATCAGTATATCTGGGTAAAATCAATCATTCTTAAGTGCTTTTCAAAACTTTGTATGAAAACTGATTCTTTTCTTTAAAGCAGAGGAAAAGCCTTTTCTGAAAACTTTATGTGAAGAAAATCACTGGTACTGTGGAAAATGTGACGCATGGGGGCGTTACGTATCGCCGTCCCCCCATACGCCTAACCAGTGGTCTTGGGGCATTACGTATCGTCGTCTCCCAAGCCACTGAATTAGAGCCAGCAATGCTGATCCATACTATTACCTGACCCTGAAACTAGGGTCTACGGGCGTTACGTATCGCCGTCCCCTAGCCCTGAACTACGTGTGCACACAGTCTCTGTCCGTCAATTCCATAAGTAAGAGCTGAGGTGGGTTTTTCCCCCAAGCCTTGAAAAACAACATAAATCTCATGCTTTTAAATTTTTAAGGCTTTCAAAACAATCTTGCATAAGGAGTAACTAAGAATTCAATAAACTAATGCCCTAAAACTTTAAAAATAAGTCTTGAAACAAATCTTAATCAAAACAAGTAATATAAATCAATTTAAAAGAAAAAAATCTCCACTCATAGATTTGAAGTCCAGTCAAGTTCCCTTCACGTCGCTGGGGGCGAACGCTGCTTCTGATGAGTATCTATATGGAATACATTGAGTTAGAATCATATGTTATAAAATACGGTTCGAAATAAAATTAAATTCTTTAACCTAGTTGAATTACTCCCTTAGAACATTTTCTATTCCTTAAATGAAATGTAAAATAAAATTCATACCCTCGGTTACGTGTCTCGACTTCTGAAAAAAAATTCTGATTTTTGGGTTCGCGTTGTGATGCCGGTCCCATCTGTGTCGTGAAGCGCCCATGTTAATCGAATGCATTCCCCTGCCTCGTTTGCGTCGTGATGCGAGCTTGGCGCGTCGTGATACGACGCCGTTTCCAGGGCTATATTTTCATTCATTCAATGATTAACTCCAAATCTTATTACATATCCATCACAAGCAAACACTGTTGGACAATTATGACCCATAACATCACTATTTGTACAGATCATGGTGTTTCATTTGTAATTAGATTACCAAGATGTATAAATGATAGAAGGTCCATATGATTAGTTCCAGATTGAGATGATATGAGACAGTATCAATCAATAAAGGTTTAATCATTAAATATCCCTAGTCAGAGTATTATCGAGATTGGACATCGATAATGCGTAAAAGACTAGTATTACACTTGTGTGCGTTGTGGGAGCATAACAGCATAGTTCTCATATATTTAGGTATAGGATACTCATGCAAGTGTAATAGGAGGTTGTGTTTACCGTTGGTACGGAAACAGCTTCGCTCTGGATAGACCCCTCAGAATTACATTGGTAGTATGACTATGTGTCTATGGAAGTCCGAATCAGGGTAGGTGTATTTGGTCTTAACCTGAGACTTGCACCGCTAATACTTACGACAATCAATATACTTTGATTTTGGTCGTCCAGGGCTTTAACAGGTTATGTGTACACCTCTTCTGGGTATATTGAGAATCGTAGTGTATTGGGTGTGATGTCAAGACGGAAGTATCACTCCGGTCATAGTGGAGATGCTGATCACTTAGGATACAGAACTGGTGCTCTTATATGCTGCAGCTATCGGGATATTATGACTAGGTCATGTTTATCCGATTAAAGAGACTAGTTACCAGAGATCCGATATATGCTTCGTATGGGGCAGACACAATTCCAGTCCCAGGCCTTGCACGTGACATCCGATACTGGATCGAAATACGCAATACTACGTATACTACGTCTGATATAGATCACATATTCCTATAAGAATATTTCTGGAGAATTGGGTAGGCACGGTGCTTTGCTAGAAGCCAACCATGTCTTGTAAATCAGTAAAAATGTAGTACTAGGTACGTACGTGTTCGGATAGTCCGACGACTGGATTTACTGCCAACATATCCGGGGATCTCATGGGTCACTTCCCGAAGATTCATCGATGACGTATGACTCGCACTTTATTAATCTGGGATTAATTATAAGAGAGAGAAAATTAATCTGGGATTAATTACGGAGATATTTTATCTGGGATAAAATATTATTTAAGGAGATAGAACAATTAATTTGGAATTAATCGATAAAATAATATATTCGATATATTATACGAAATTGGATTTCGACGCGGAATTAAAATTAGATTTTAATTCGGGCGAATGAGTTAATTTAGAATTAATTTGTTAGCGACGTGAATAGTAATTTTGCTAGGCATAATTATTTAATTACGTCGCAACAGAAATTCGTTAATTTGGAATTAGCGAACCCGAGCCCGGGAGTATTTGCTGGCCCACTTGCATTTCGAATCGAGTGGGGCCCACAAGTCACATCACACGTCACATCACTTGTCAACTTTTGTCACTTTGATTGATGGAAGTTGATGAGAAATGATGCTTGAGTGTGAAACACTCAAAAGTGATGTTTGAAAGACATTTACCATTTATTTGATTTTTGGTATTTGACTTTCATTAAGTGTATTAGATACACAATTCACAACATACAACCACTCACTCTCTCTCTCCCTCTCACGGCCTAGGGCCATTTCTTTCTCCTTTGGCTTGCCAAAACCGAGAGTTGAAGAAGATGAATAGGAAACTTTGTGGAAAATTTTTCTTATGCTAGCACATGAAGAGTCATCCAAGGTGATAGGGAAACCTATTCATGAGCATGGAATCACAACACAAAGCTTGGAGCTTGGAGATCCATCCATGGAGCTTGACCGAAAATGACAAGGAGCACAAAATGACCATTGCCGAAAGCTTGAAGATTTTTGTGTTCAACGCATCGCCAAATCCGATCAATGTAAGTATGATTCCGCCATACTTCTTTGTTGTATTCACTCATGATTCATTTCTTGAAATTGATCCCGGGACTATAGTAGAAACCCAACAATGGTATCAGAGCCATTTTGAGCATGAAATTGAAATTAGGGTAAAATTGGGAAAATTTGATTTGAGCATGTTTGAGTGAAATTAATTATTTAAGAATGCTTGTAAATGGATGACTTGGAGTTGTTTGTGATCAATTTTGTGAAAATGGATTGGATCAATTTTTCCCCAATAATTTGGCTTGGCCGAAACTATGGCTACCCTAAATTCATGGTGATTTTTGTTTTTTGAATCATTGGATGAGTTTGAATGACTTGGGTAATGTTGATTTAGGATTTAATTGGATTAAAACCGAATCGGACAAAGAAATCCCTAATTGCCGTGAATGTGTAAGCATGAAAATGATTGATTTTTGATTCAAATGTGTTGGACATGTTTTGATGATGATAAACATAATTAATTGAGTAAATTAGTGTTTTGGAAATGTTAATTTGGATAATTAATTATGGCATACACTTTAGGTTAATTAAATTATGAAATTTGGAATTTTGGTAATTTAATTAATTGGGCCAAATTTGGAATTGGGCTTGTAAAGTTGTAATTGGGCTTAATGGGCTTGTTTGGGCCAAGTTTGGTTTAGGCTAATTGGTTGGATCCAATTGGGCCCAAAACCATATCCATAAAGTCCAATTATGACTTAATGGACCTTTAATTTTAATTGGGCCTAAATTGGTTTCTTGGCAAATAAGGGTGATTCCTTAAATGGGCTTTGGTATTTGGGTTTGACCCATATTGACCAAAAGTCCATGCCTTAAGAAATTAAATAAAAGCCAATTGGACTTTAAATTAAATTGACATTGGATGTTAATCGGGCTTTGAGACCCGTAACGATTAGATTTAAAATCTAAGTCGTAAAGGCACATTAAAAAGTGTAATTATTTAATTTAGAATTAAATATAGAATTAGTATTAAATACAAATTAAATTGGATTTAATGTTGTAGTTTAATATAATTCAAGAATTCGTGCTTTGAGTACTTATTCGTAAAACGAGTCGGACTCGCGCAAAATCAAATCGTTGTTTGAACATTGGATGGTCATTAATTTCAGATTAATTAATTGGATTAGATTGATTGATAACATGCTTTGTGTGAATACATGGATGCGATGTATGAATAATGTATATCAGATGGATATTAGATGGGTGAGGGCAATTTTGGAAATTGTTGTAACAAATTTAGAATTTATTAATTGGACTTGCGTGTCCAACCTATTACCTCTTGACTCTGTGTATTTCTCTTCTCACCTATTCCCCTCAATGTAAATGAGGTTTCTTTAGAAGTGTTATGTAATCGGTTAGAAGTAATACTTGTGCTAGCTGGAGAGAGGAAAGTGAGAGATTTGTTCTAGGAACAATGTGTTAAGTATCCATCTACATATCATTATTATTTTATTTATTTACGCGCCTTATTATGTTTTTAGAATGCATGTTTAAGGGTGTATGATGATGAGACCTTAACAAAGATAATTAATTGGTTGCCAATTACGCGAAAAAACCCTCAACACATATTAAGCATTTTTCCTTCCATTGAGTGATTCTTACTCAAGATCCAAGTTTGGCACTGGTTTGTTGGCCAAAGTCAAGACCTTTGTCCGTCGTAGATGTGTTTGAATCATGAAGGCTTTGTTCCATATCGGTGTCTTGTCCAAGTTGTGATTTGTTGGCCAAAGTCAAGGTCACTTCTTGTCCATCGACATCGATTATGAAGCTTTCCATAGTCAATGGGTTCCGCTTAACTGAGATCATTAAGTTTGTTGTGCCAAAGCCAAGGCTTAATTGATTCAGAAGAAAAAAGGTTAGGGAATATATTGGATATATTGGCATATATCAGATATATATTTCGGATTTGGATGTCCACCTACTAGATCTAGGAATTGGATGGGATCCAATTGATCTTCGAGATCTACCTAGTTAATTATCATACAATTTGTTGGCCAAAGTCAAGATTGTGTGTTATTTAACGGGATCCTAGCCCACTAGGAAACAAGGTTTCCCGAGTACTCCACAGAGGGTTAGAGGCTCGCCGAAAAATAGTGGGAGGCAAATATTAAATTTGCAATATTCGTTTAGTTACTTGCCATACTCATTTCATTTTTCGTCTATACGTAATTATTTATTAGTTGGACTAATATTTAATTGTTGTATTAATTAAACAGTTGGACTGTATTCAAACTATTTCATTTATAGTTGATTTTATAATTGGATTATAATAATCAATATATTTGAATTAACCATTTCAATTAATAGTTGATTTTATAATTGGATTATAGTAATCAATATAATTGAATTTAACCTATTAAATTATAGTTGATTATATAGTTAGACTATAGTAATCATTATAATAAATAGTACCTGAAATCGTTGATTAAATAGTTGGACTATTAGAATCAAGATAACTGAAAGATTAGTGTTTAAAACATAATCATGGGTGAAAATGTATTTAAACAGCTTTAATTTTCAAATTGGGAATAAAATCTCGGGATAGTCCTGGGTGACCGAGAAGTTACTTTATTTGATAGAGTGATGTCTCGAGCCTAAGCCTGGAGTTGAGCAAATAGTAGAACATGATATTTGGAATATTCATGTGATGATAACTTTAGTGCTTAATCCGTTATGCTTGCCGCAAAGACTCCTTAATTTCTTAGTCATAACTAAGGATTAGATCCTTATAGTATGATAATGAAACTGAAGGATCTTCATAGATCTATCCTTAGATCTTAGAAGTACAAATTGCAATAGAAAACCCTTGGAGAGTTAATGGCTATACTCAAGGAGATAAAGCCAGAGTTTGCAATAGGGCAAGAAGCGCAAGGTGCATCTTACTTCGACATCCCAGAAGGCCAAGGCTTGGCCAAAGACCTCTGGGGTGTGGAAAAAGGGCAAAGGCAAAATCATTATAATCTTCTGGGAAGACATTTGACATATCCCAAAATGTCTGCCTAAACTATAGAAAATGGCGTCACTGAAGTGTGACTGCCGTATGTACAAGGCACACATGAAGGAATTGAAGACGGGTGACCGGCGTAAACACACACGTATAACGCAAGCGTACGTATCGTTCAAGTAGTATAAAAAGTATCGATCCCACGAGGACTTAGTACCTAATCTATTAATTTTATGAGGTCAAGTGATTACTAGTATCTAACAGGTTGATTGATTGATTTGAAATGGCGACGATTCTAAATTTAAAACAAGTAAATTAAATTACGTGAAAGTAGATTAATGAAAATTCAAATTATAAAACTATCTAGAGTTGTGAATTCTTCCAATATTATTTAAAGATGAAGTGGTTATATTATAGTTGGGTAAAATATTGATTTATTAATCTGGAATATTAAATTATGTAAAAGCCTTTTTCGATGATCATTTACAAATACCTAGTATAATCCAATTGAACCATATGTCTATGTCAACCAAATTACCTAGATTTATTAAGATTAAGTTCCAATTATGACTACCCTCGCCCAACATGTATATTCCTATCATGTAAGAAAATCTATTATAGGGTTATCTATCCTCAAAGAAGATCGTGGGCTATTGAGTCTAAGGTCTTTAAAATTAAAATCCTTATGTCTTGTTCATTTTAAGTTTACATAGTCAATTTTATTAATGGCCAGATAATAAAAAGCATTAAGATTTTGACTCAATAAATAAATCTTTTAATTACCCAAATTATAATCTAACTCTTTATAAACCGGTGATATTAGATTTTATCACAACCCTAGATAACTAACTTAGTTACAACACATAGCTAAAGCTGGTAAAAACTTAAAAGACATAAAGTAAAATTGCTAAAAAGTAATTGTGGAATAATAAATTACAATAAAATGAAATTCTAAGGTAAAAGGAATTAATTTCTACTATTTACTATTTAGATATCTCCCATAATATAATATATATACTTGTGATAATTTTGCCCACCAGCCATATAGGCGGTAACCTGATTAAGTCAAATTAAATCCTACCAGCCATTAAGACGGTAATATTTGTCAATAAACCAGCCATAAAGGTGGAACCAAAATAAACCAGCCATAAAGGCGGAACAATAAATAAACCAACCGACCAGTATGACGGTATCCTCATTAAGTCAAGTTTAACCAGATTAAATTGAATAACCAACCGACCAGTATGACGGTATCCTCATTAAGTCAGGTTTTAAATAGTTTATATATTATATTTTATGGGAGATTAATCTAAATAGCAATAGTAAAATAATTACCTTTTTACCTTAGCATGGAGAAGTTACCTCCTCATGGTTGAATAGTAAAAATAAAAAAGTTTAAGAAAGAAAATTACTATTACTATTATAGAAGAAAATTACTTTTACAAAACGTAATTAAAACTGAAATTTTAAAGAAACTAAGAAGAGAACTCCCTATTTACATCAGAGAATTCAGAGGAAGTGGTACATCTTAAACTGAAAATTTGAGCCGAATTTATAGGCCCGAGTAAGTGGAGCGCGTCGGGCCGCGCAAGCCTTGCGCGGTGCTGACGTGGCATTTCCTGATTCGTTGCTTCTGGTCTTATCTGACATGTGGCAGGGCGGCTGAAGCGATAAGGTGACACATGGCAAGGCGGCTGGCTGATGTCGGCTCGTTGAATTTTTGACACGTGGCATGTGGCGCACGTTAGCGGATCGCTTGTGATGATGACACGTGTCACGGCTCACGTTAGCAATGTCAAACTTGTCAAACTTGGACTTGTTGACCTGGTGCATGTTAGCAGCCTCCGGCGCACGTTAGAGGTCGGGACGCCAAGGGTTTCGGTGTCTTGACGCTCCAAAATTACCAAAATACCCTTTTTGCCAATTTTCACAGTTTTGCTTCAAATTACCTCCAGAATGTCCTGAAACTTTATTTGTCTACAAAATAACACAAAACACATCAAAATATTCACAAAACGCAAGAAAATGTACAAAATATTAAGTTAAATGAGTGGGAAATAGTGATACATTTACCACTCATCACACCCCCAAACCTAACATTTTGCTAGTCCACGAGCAAAATAAAATAACATATTAAAATTTAACTAAGCCATTTTCGTAGGGATTACGGTTGCATTTAGCATATGCAACAAGCCTTTAAACCCCTAGATGTCCCTAGTGGACGAGTTGTAGTCTCGTGAGGGTTTACAGCAATGATACCCACAAACATTTTATAAAAGTAAAAAGAAAGTAAAACTAATGCACACAAAAGCAAAAAGACAAGAGAAAAGAGAATAAAGAAGTTAGTGACTAATTAGGTGAAACTTCTACTCCAAGTTTACTAGTTGTTTTGTTTCTTTCTAAAGTACTGTTTAAGTAAATTCTCCGATCATATTTACCATTCTTCATATACACATCCAACAAAATATTAATCAACTCATTTTTTCCCACAACAGTCATAAGTATAGTTGATAAGAGAGTAATATTTTTGTCCTAAAGTTTTATCAGAATTCACACCTTTTTGTAGTAATGGAATAAATTTTCTGATTTTTCTGATTTTTTCTTTGATTTTTCTCTATTCACTATTTTTTATTTATATACAATATCTTCCATCTATGTAGCGAGCTTTAGGTCGGTGACTCCCAAACCAGTTGGCTTTAGGGAACCAGGTGTTAAGATACCCCTACGGACTTAATTACTCAGACTTCAGATATATATATATTTTCTGTCATCTTTTTTATCCATGTAGCGAGCTTTGGGCCAATGACTCCCAAACCAGTTGGTTTTAGGGCACTAGGTGTTAAAACACCCTTACAGACTTAATAACTCAGATCTCAGATTTTTTTTTATTCCATCACTTTTTGAGATGATTCCTCCAAATGAACTAGAGCACTGAATATTACAAACTTTTCAATTTTAGCTCATGTCTGTATGTTACTATGCATGTTGATAATACCTGTCAACTGAGCATATGAAGATCCATTTTAGTCAATTTTATGGAGAATTCACACATTAAAAAATTCAAAAGGAAATAAACAAAAATTAACTTATTTCGAAATAGGTTTGAAATACGTCTCAGGAGTGGAAACTCCTTACTCAGCTATCCCTTACCAATTTCACCTTTTTAGTCAAAATAAAAACACAAAAACACAAAATATTTTTGTAATTTTTGAAATTTTTGAAATTTTTTTGTATTTTTCGAAAAATTTTGGACTAAAAATAAAAATAACACACAAACTAAAAAACAAGGTAGATTTCTGTTGTAGATTCCCCAGAGGGAGGGTGGAGTGAGGCTCTCTTAAGTACCCAAGCCTCTTAGGCTCTTATCGCTTGGTGTCAGGAATAAACAACGAGTCCTCCAAATTAGTCTATCATAATGAGCTACGGGTGAATGATTATCTAGGTGCCTTCACAGCTTTTCCTTATAGAAAGGTAGTGAGTGAAAGAAGACACCAAACCATCACCTACTCTCTAAACAGTAGAAGAAGAGTTTAGAAGATAATACCTGGTTAGCTGAAATTCTACAAGAAATTAAAGGTTAAGATCCAGATTAACACGGCGCCTCTTACCACGATCGTCCTCAGGCCAATTTATCTTTGAAAGGATAGAGTCAACTTGTGGTTCATAGGCTAAGAGTTGGTCTATTAGATCCGGAGCAGTTCTGGCAGTAAAGAGGAGTTCTTTTAAAGGTTTTGACACGAACCCATTTCTCCGGGCATCATCAAGAAACACACAAAGAAAATCATAAAATCCATCAACGTTAAACAGCCCAATTGGTTTCTGGTGTATGTTCAGGTTCGTCCAAGATAACACTATAAAAATTTCCTCCAATGTACCTAAGCCACCTGGCAAAGCAATAAAAGCATCAGCACGATTAATCATTTCTACCAGTCGTTCAGACATACCTGGTACGATCAGTTCCTCTCCGTTTGATGATTCAATAAGATTTGCTTCTGCCAAGGGTTTTGGGATGATTCCCAAAACATGACTACCTCATTCCTGTACGGCCTTTGAAACTATCCCCATTAGTCCAAGATTGCCTCCACCATATACTAAGTGCATATTCCTTGCAGCTAAGACTCGTCCCAATTCCTGTGCTGCTTCTACGTATTGTGGTTTAGTACCAATACTACTACCGCAAAACACATAGATGTTTTCAACTCGTCTTTTTGAAGTGGCTTCCATGTTTTACTCTGGATGTCTTCAAAAGTGCAATGATGAGTTGAATTATAATACCTGAAAAGGGTGAGTAAAATAATAGCACTAGTATCTTCCAAAGGACGATTAATAGCAAAATAGTAAAATAAATCGTGATAGTCAAAAAGGTCTGGATCCTGTCGGAGAAAACAACAAAACAAATCACATTTATTAGGAAAAGACAAAGAGATATAATATGTACAAGAATTTACAGCTTGATTAACGTCTATGCGTCAGGGACAAGCTTCCTATCCAATTTTCTTATAAATTGGCAAACATGGTCTTTTTGAGTCAGATTCCCAAGACTTAACTATTGTCTTTCTTTTTGGAATTGTGTGTGTAACTTGTGAATGGCTATATGAACATATCCACTGGGATGCATCTCAAGAGTCGAAGATATATCATCTACAGACTCCTTACTCAAGCCATCCCTAATGAATTTAATTTTATCTTCACGATTATCAGACACCATTCCTAAAGAACGACAACGAGTATTGCAATTCCAGCGTGCACATTTGTAACAAACACCCATTTGCTTAGCTCTACGTTTATTTGCATATGTGCTTCTTCCAAAACCAGACATATGTGAACTAAAAGAGTCAGAAGACTCACCTGCCAATTTGACCCGTGCTTCAATTACCCAACGAATATCATTAGGAACACCATGGATTGTTAGTAACCTCATCCGTTCCAAGCGAGCTTTGTAAACTTTCATCAGAGATTTTTGAGGGAGAGAAGGTAATTGCTTGTTAAGATTTGCGAGAGCTTCTTCCATCGTGAAATGACTTTATCTGCAAAAACTAAACACACAAAAATAAAACATACCAGATCACAATATATACACAAATTGCATGGGTTGCCTCTCTGCGAGCGCTAATTTTTAAGTCGTTAGCTAGACGTGACTGCCTGAACGTTATGCTGGATCTGAAAGTGTGACACTTTCTTTTTGTCGCTCCAACGGTTCTCCACAGTAGTGCTTGACACGCTGACTGTTAACCTTGAATGTGTTGTTGGTGTTGGGATCCGGTAACTCAACAGCTCCATATGGTAAAACCTGAGTGATCACAAATGGACCTGACCATCTTGATTTCAACTTTCCAAGGAAAAGTTTCAACCTCGAGTTGTACAACAACACCTGCTGCCTTGGTTTCAACTGTCTGTGCACTATTTTTAGGTCATGCCATTTCTTGGTCTTTTCCTTGTACAATTTGGCATTCTCATAAGATTGTAGGCGAAATTCCTCCAATTCATTGAGTTGGTGAAGTCTTTTCTTTCCTGCAGCTTGTGGATCAAGATTCAACTTCTTCAGTGCCCAGTACGCCTTATGTTCAAGCTCAACTGGCAGATGGCATGCTTTCCCAAACACCAATCGATATGGGGACATACCAATGGGTGTCTTGTAAGCTGTCCGGTAGGCCCATAATGCATCATCTAGTTTTGTTGACCAGTCCCTCCTTGTTGATCCAACAGTTCTCTCCAAGATTCTTTTGATTTCTCTGTTTGAAACTTCAACTTGCCCATTTGACTGTGGATGGTAGGCTGTTGCATCCTTGTGAGTAACTCTGTATTTGGATAGGAGTGCATCAAAATATCTGTTGTAGAAATGTGTGCCACCATCACTGATAATTGCCCGAGGTGTTCCGAAGCGAGTGAAAATATTCTTTTTCAAGAATTTGATCACCACTTTTGAATCATTGGATGGTAGTGCAATTGCTTCAACCCATTTTGAGACGTAGTCTACAGCAACCAAGATGTACAGGTTTCCGAATGATGGAACAAAGGGTCCCATGAAATCAATTCCCCACACATCGAATATCTCTACTTCTAGAATATTTTGCAACGGTCCTTCATTTCTCCTCGAAATATTCCCCATTCTCTGACACATGTCACATTGAAGAACAAACAAGTGAGCATCTTTAAAAAGAGTGGGCCAGAAAAAACCTGATTGAAGGACTTTAGCTATAGTTTTATTCCCGCTGAAGTGTCCGCCGTATGGTGATAAATGACAGTGCTGCAAAACACTGTTGACCTCTTCCTGTGGAATACATCGTCTCAGTAATTGATCAGCACATCGTTTGAACAGGTACGACTCATCCTAGACATAATGTTTGACTTCTTTGAAGAATTTCTTCCGTTGCTGAGTTGTCCATTCCAACGGCCATTTTCCTGACAATATGTAGTTGACATAGTCAGCATACCAAGGGACTTCCTGCTGTTTTATGGCAAACAGCTGTTCATCTGGAAAAGTTTCTTTGATTGATAGTTCTTTGCCAGCTGTTTCTCCATTCTCGAGCCTCGATAGATGATCTGCCACTTGGTTTTCTGTTCCTTTCCTGTCTCTGATCTCCACATCGAATTCTTGCAGAAGAAGTATCCAATGGATCAATCTGGGTTTGGCATCTTTCTTCGCGATCAGGTATTTGATTGCTGAATGATCTGTGTAGACCACCACTTTGAGACCCAACAGATAAGAGTGGAATTTGTCAAAAGTGAACACAACTGCAAGCAACTCCTTTTCAGTAGTTGTGTAGTTGAGTTGAGCTTCATTCAAAGTTCTGCTGGAGTAGTAAATGGTGTGGAATATCTTTGCTTTGCGTTGTCCCAAAACTGCACCTACAGCAAAATCACTAGCATCACACATTACCTCAAATGGAAGGGTCCAATCTGGTGCTACTATGATGGGGGCAGAAACCAGCTTCTGTTTTAAGATCTCAAAAGCTTCCTAGCTTTCTTTGGTGAAGTTGAAAGACACATCCTTTTCCAGAAGATTGCAAAGAGGTTTTGCAATTTTGGAAAAGTCTTTGATAAATCTCCTGTAAAAACCTGCATGTCCAAGAAAACTCCGAATTCCTTTGACTGATGTTGGTGGAGGTAGTTTTTCAATTGTCTCTATCTTTGCTTTATCTACCTCGATTCCCTTTTGTGAGATCCGGTGTCCAAGAAATATGCCTTCCTGCACCATAAAGTGGCATTTCTCCCAGTTGAGTATCAGATTTGTATCTTCACACCTTTGTAACATCTGTTCCAGATTTTGCAAACAATGGTCAAAAGAATCTCCAAACACAGAAAAGTCATTCATAAAAACCTCCATACTCTGCTCCAGCATGTCTGAGAAGATGGCCATCATGCAACGCTAAAATGTAGCAGGGGCATTACATAATCCAAATGGCATCCGGCGGAAAGCAAAAGTACCATAGGGACATGTAAAAGTGGTTTTCTCCTGATCTTCTGGGGCGATGGCAATCTGATTTTACCCTGAATATCCATCCAGAAAGTAATAGAACTCATGTCCCGCCAATTTG
>SKCR01001033.1:0-28440 GCA_019454045.1 Zanthoxylum bungeanum | reverse complement strand
TGTACAAAATTAACTATGTGACAATGAAATTGCCTTTTGCCGTTTTGTAATATTATTTACTTTGATATATAAATGGCGAAAGTCCATATGATTAATCCGGATTGAGATGATATGAGACAGTATCAATCATAAAGTTTTAATCATTAAATATCCATAGTCGGAGTATTATCGAGATCGGACATCGATAATGCGGAATAGACTAGTATTGCGTTTGTGCACGTTGTGAGGGCACAACGACATAGTTCTCATATATTTAAGTATTGGATACTTATGCAAGTGCGATAGGAGGTTGGTTTTACCGATGGTACGGAAAACAGCTTCGCTCTGGATAGACCCCCGGAATCCCATTGGTAGTATGTCTACGTGTCTATGGGAGGCCGCATCAGGTAGGTGTACATGGTCTTAACCTGAGACTTACATCGCTAGTACTTGCGACAATCGGTAAACTTTGGTTTTGGTGGTTGGGGACCTTACCGGTTCTGTGTACACCTCTTCTGGGTTTATCGAGAATCGTAGTGTACTGGATGTGATGTCGAGATGGAAGTATCGCTTCAGACATATGGAGGTGATGATCACGCAGGACTCAGAACTAGTACTCTATAAAAGGTTGCAACCGTCGGGACAATATGACCAGGTCAGGATTGTCCGATTTAAAGAGACTAGTTGCCATGATGTCCGATATATGTTTCGTACGGGGCAGACACATCTCCAGCCCCAGGCCTAACATGTGATCATCCGATACTGGATCGATGTGCGCAATACTACGGTATACTACGCTTGATTAGATCTATATTCCAGTAAGAATATTTCTGGAGAATTGGGTTAGGCATGGCGCTTTGCTAGAAGCCAACCTTGTCTTGTGAATCGGTAAGAACGTAGTACGAGGTACGTACGTGTTCGGATTATCCGACGACCGTATTTACTGCCAACATATCGGAGATCTCTTGGGTCGCTTCCTGAAGATTCACCTATGATATTTGATTCGGACTTAATTAATCTTGGATTAATTGCGGAGAAACTTTATCTTGGATAAAGTGCCTTGTTTAGAGAGAGAACGATTAATTTAGAATTAATCGATAAAATTATTATAATTCGATATAATAATCGAAATTCGATTTCGACGCGAAATTAAAATTAGATTTAATTCGGGCATACGAGTTAATTAGAATTAATTCGTTAGCGACGTAAATAATAATTTCGCCAGGCGCAATTATTTATTTAAATTCGATTTAATTAACGTCGCGACGTAAGCTCGGTATTTCGGAATATCGAACCCGAACGCGTGAGTGCACGTGGGCCCACTTTCATTTGGAAACGTGTGGGGCCCACATGACACATGTCATTATATGCATTATTTAATTGGTAATGCATTGCATGGTGATAGTGTACAATACACTCAAAGGTTTTGCATGGAGTTTGAGTGTTTGACACTCTCTAAGCCATTGCATGTTTTGTGGCATAAGTTTTATTCTTATTTAATTAATATTATGACATAAATATAAATTGATTTTTGGTAACAAAAATCAATTACACCAAAAACTCTCCTCCTCTCTCTCTCTCAATGCCGTGAGCTCCAAAGGAAGAAGAAGAAGATTTGATTTTCTTTTCTCCATTTGCTAGCACATTGAAGGATCAAAGGAGGTGATAGGGAAACCATCAAGAGCTTGGAATACACAAAGCTTGAGCTTTCCACCTCTTGTCTTCCTTGGCCGAAAATCACCACACTTGGAGCTTCCATTTGGTTTGATTTTCTTCATCAACAAAGCATTGTAGTATGATTCCGCCATACTTCAAAGTTTAATATATATTCATTATTATATTTCATATGCTTAATCTTCCTTGGGACATATTATAGGAAACCAACAATTGTGCCTATTGGTACTATATAAGTCTTCAAGGAAGACATACATGGAAGGTAACATACCAACGCACTAAGCTAGGCTTGTAACGAAAATGTATCATTATCAACATTATGTTGATTACAACGAAATCTTTTAACTGTTGCCACGGTAAATCCATTTGGATAATGCTTGCTATTACTGCATGTTTCATTTATGAAATGTGGCAGCTGAACGGAAAATCGCTTTCCCTGAAAAGGAAACTTTTGGAGGATGTTTACAACATCCTGTCGGTTTTTTGTCGTACAATAACTAGCAAACAAGTTTTGTAGGTTAATCGATCATTGTTTGGATTGTAGCAAGCATTAGGTTCTTGGAATCATCATTTTGATTAATCATAATATTTTATGATTTAATTCAAAATGAAATGATTCTTGTGTATATAAAGGGGTTAGTGGGAGCGCACTGATAGTGACTGTCCTATGAATAATGAAATATGTCATTCTTGGAAATGACATTCCCATAAAACTATCGGTGAAAGCTTGGCTTTCAGCAAATTCTCTGAGAAATCGTACATGAAAAATGTACGTGACCTGGTGTCTCATACGCTTTGAGCGTATGGATTCACAAACAGGCCAATCCAAGTGATAGTCACTGGACTGATATTAAGAACATCAGTTAGTTTCTTAGAGAACTAAGGATGCCGTCTTTTACTATGGAGAATGAGAACTTGAGGTGACTGGGATCACCGTTGCAAGTTTCCTAACCGATAATAACGACTATTAGTCGTGAAATGGTACTATACAGTTTAAATAACAGAATAGTGAGCTGGAAGTCTTCCAAGCAACATACTGTTACCGAATAAACAACAAATGCGGGATATTGCTGCAGCTGAGGCAGCAATAGAAGCCATTTGGGTCGATAATAAATCTAATTTGATTAGATATAGTTCTTTTAGCAGCTGAGCTAGGCTACAGCGTAGGCTAAAGAATTAATGGTCTCATCAACGATCCATATACATACTTCGATTATTCATCTGATTCGTTCGGATCATACATCATGGCGATGTGATGATCGTATATAATCGCATCAAATGATAATCATGCAAATCCACTGACGAAAGCCTTTTCTCAACAGTTTGAGCCAACCGTACATAGTTCGGGTATTAGACACTCGAGTGACTGGCTATAGGCAAAGTGGGAGATTGTTGGACAATTATGACCCATAGCGTCACTATTTGTACAGATCATGGTGTTGTTGTACAAATTAACTAATTGACAAAGGAGATTGCTCTCTTATCATTTATGATTAGATCACCAAGATATATAAATGATAGGAGGTCCTTATGATTTATTCCTGGATTGAGATGATATGAGACATTATCAATCCACGAAGGATAAATCATTAAATATCCATAGTCAGAGTATTATCGACAATGGACATCGATAATGCGTAAAAGACTAGTATTACACTTGTGCGCGTTGTGAGGGCACAACGGTATAGTTCTCATATATTTGGGTATAGGATACTCATGCATGTGTAATAGGAGGTTGTGTTTTACCAATGGTATGGGAAATAGCTTCACTCTGGATAGACCCCCTCAGAATTCCATTGGTAGTATGACTATGTGTCTACGGAAGTCCGAAATCAGGGTAGGTGTATTTGGTCTTTACCTGAGACTTGCACCGCTAATACTTGCGACAATCAATATCCTTTGGTTTTGGTCGTCCAGGGCTTTACAGGTTCTGTGTACGCCTCTGTTGGGTATATTGAGAATCGTTGTTGGTGTGTGATGTCAAGACGGAAGTATCACTCCAGTCATAGTGGAGATGATGGTCACGTAGGATACGGGACTGCTTCTCTTAAATGCTGCAGCTATCAGGATATTATGACTAGGTCATGTATATCCGATTATAGAGACTAGTCACTAGAGATCCGATATGTGCTTCGTACGGGGCAGACACAATTCCAGCCCCAGACCTAGCATGTGAAATCCGATACTGGATCGAAATATGCAATACTACGTATACTACGCCTGATATAGATCGCTTATTCCTGTAAGCATGTTTTTGGAGAATTGGGTAGGCATGGCGCTTTGCTAGAAGCCAACCTTGTCTTGTAAATCGGTACAAACGTAGTACTAGGTACTTATGTGTTCAGATAGTCCGACGATCGAATTTACTGCCAACATATCCGGGGATCTCATGGGTCGCTTCCCGAAGATTCACCGATGACGTATGACTCACACATTATTAATCTGGGATTAATTAGATGAGAGAGAAAATTAATCTGGGATTAATTACGGAGATATTTTATCTAGGATAAAATATTATTTAAAGAGAGAAAATGATTAATTTGGCATTAATCAATTAAATAATATATTCGATATATTATACGAAATTGGATTTCGACGCGGAATTGAAATGGATTTTAATTCGGGCGAACGAGTATTTAGAATTAATTCGTTAGCGATGTGAATAGTGATTTCACTAGGCATAATCATTTACTTACGTCGCAACGGAAAATTCGTTAATTTGGAATTAGCGACCCCGAGCCCGGGAGTGTTTCCGAGCGCATTCGCATTTCAAATTCGAGTGCGACACGCAAGTCACTTCAAGCGTCAAATCATTAGTCACATCAAGCGTCAAATCACATGTCACTTTGAGTGATGTGACAATTTGATTGATTGATGGATTGATGGAAGTGGTTGGCAAAGCATTTATGGCTTGACTTTTGGTAAATGAATTATTTGATTTTTTGAAAATCAAAAAGGGGTATTAGATACACAAAATTCATCCAACCAAAAAACAACTCTCTCACTTCTTTACTTCTCTCTCTCTCGGCCTTGGAGGCCTTCATCTTCTCTTCATTGATTCTGTAAAACCGTGAGCCATGGAGAAGCTAATGAGATGATTTTGTTGTAAAATTAGTGAGTTTGCCGAGAGTCCTATGAGGGTTCAATGGGCTTAAAGAGTTTTGTTCTTCACCGCATCGACTCAACCGATCATTGTGAGTATTCCGTGACTCTTTGAATGTATTCACTTTGTATTTTCATTGCTTGAAATGATCTTGGGATGCTTAGAGAATTCCAACATGCTTCGTACGGGGCAGACACTATTCCAGCCCCAGGCCTTGCATGTGAATCCGATACTGGATCGTAATACGCAATACTACGTATATACGTATACTACGCATGATATAGATTATATATTCCATTAAGAATATTTCTGGAGAATTGGGTAGGCACGGTGCTTTGCTAGAACCAATCATGTCTCGTAAATCGGTTAAAAACATAGTACGGGGTACGTACGTGTTCAGATAGCCCGACGACTGGATTACTGCCAACATATCCAGGGATCTCTTGGGTCGCTTCCGAAGATTCACCGATGACGTATGATTCCAGCACAATTAATCTAGGATTAATGGGGAGAGATTTTATCTAAGATAAAATTCTATTTGAAGAGCTAGAACGATTAATTTGGAATTAATCGATTAAAATAAATATTTGATATATTAAACAAAATTAGATTTCGACGCGGAAGGAAATAAAATTGGATTTTAATTTGGGCAAACGAATTAATTCGAATTAATTCGCTAGCGACGTGATATAATTTTGCTAGGCATAATTATTTAATTAATTTGATTTAATTACGTTGCAACAGAAAATTTTTAATTCGGAATTAGCGAACCCGAGCCCGGGATGTGTCGCGGGCCCACCGGATTTTGAATCAAGTGGGGCCCACATGTCACATCACTTGTCACCTTAGTTGCTTTTTGGTGATGGTTTTTGTGTGAAAGAATTATGGTGACTGTGTAACACATTTTGTGTGTAATGATTGATTGAAAGACATATACCAAACATTTGGTATATTTTCTTTTTGATTTTGAAATCAAATTATTCACACATTTCACTCTCTCTCACGGTTTTGCACAGATCATTGTGTTGTTGTAGCAAATTAACTATGTGACAAGGAAATTGCACTCTCATCATTTGTGATTAGATCACCATAGATATATATAAATGAAGAGAGGTCCCTATGATTAGTTCCTGGACTGAGAATGATATGAGACAGTATCAGTCCCCGAAGGATTAATCATTAAATATCCATAGCCGGAGTATTATCGAGACTGGACATCGATAATGCGGAATAGGCTAGTATTGCACTTGTGCACGTTGAGAGGGCACAACGGCATAGTTCTCATATATATAAGTGTTGGAGACTTATGCAAGTGCGATAGGAGGTCGTGTTTCACCGATGGTACGGGAAACAGCTTCGCTCTGGATAGACCCTTCGGAATCCCATTGGTATTATGACTATGTATCTATGGGAGGCCGAAATCAATGTAGGTGTGTATAGTCTTAACCTGAGACTTACATCGCTAATACTTACGATAATCGATAGACTTTGGTCTTGGTGGTACATGCTTTAACCGGTTCTGCGTACACCACTTCTGGGTTTATCAGAGAGTCGTAGTGTATTGGATGTGATGTCAAGATGGAAGTATCACTCCAGTCATAGTGGAGATGATGTCACGCAGGATACGGTATTAGTGCTCTTAAGTGCTGCGCGGCCATCGGGATATTATGACAAGGTCATGTATATCCGATTATAGAGACTAGTTACCAGACATCCGACATGTGCTTCGTACGGGGCAGACACTTATCCAGCCCCAGGCCTAGCACGTGACTATCTGATACTGGGTCGATATGCACAATACAATCGTATACTACGATTGATACAGATCTTAATATTCTTAAATGGATATGTCCGGAGAATTGGAAGACTTGGTGCTTTGCTAGGAGTCGACCTTGTCTCGTAAATCGGTTTAATAAACGTAGTACTTGGTACGTACGTGATTCGGATACTCCGATGACCGTATTTACTGCCAATATATCCGGGGATCTCATGGGTCGCTTCCCGATAATCCACCGATGACGCAAACTCGCACTCGTGAATAATCTGGGATTATATAGAAGAGAGAGAAAATTAATCTAGGATTGATTACGGAGATATTTTATCTAGGATAAAATATCGTCTAGAGAGAGATAACGATTAATTTGGAATTAATCGATTAAATTAATATATTCGATATATTAAACGAAATTAGATTTCGACGCGGAATTAAAATTAGATTTTAATTTGGCGAACAAATTAATTTAGAATTAATTCGTTAGCGACGTGAATAGTGAATTCGCTATGCGTAATCATCTAATTACGACGCGACGGAAAAATCGTTAATTTGGAATTAACGAACCCGAGCCCAAGTGTGATTGCGAGCGCATTCGTATTTCGAATTCGAGTGCGGCATCGCAAGTCGCATCAAGCGTCAAATCATTCGTCACATCAAGCGTCAAAACAAATGTCACTTTGAGTGATGTGATTGATTGATGTGATTGATTGATTGAAAGACATGTCACTTTATTAAAGTTGATATGACTTGATGGACATTGATATTGGAGTGTGGAACACTCAAGCTTATTACATTCAATTACTTTGACTTTTTGAAAGTTAAATTAATTGGTAAATCATTTAATATTTTGGAAAATAATAAACTAAATGATTCACAACTTACGTAATGACTTTTCACATTTCTTTCTCTCTCATTTTGCTCTCTTCTTCTCACGCCCAAAAAGCTTAGAAGTTCACTGGTTTTGAACCAGAAATGGCGTGAACAAAATGGAAGCAAGAGTTGCGTTTTCATGGTGATAACCGCATGTGCTAGCACACTACGAGTCTTGCGAAGGTGGTAGGGAGGTTCGTCCATGAGCCGGGAACATTTTGATGAAGCTTGAAGCTCGTTTTTGATGTTCAAAATGGCGCAAAACAGACCACCAAACTGCTGCAGTGGGCGCACATGAGCAGTGGGCAGTGAGCAGAATTTCAGTTCGTTTTTGTTGCCAAATCGTCTCTCAACCGCTCGATGTAAGTATTCCGCACTTCCGTCGTTGTATTCGCTTATGATTCATGCTTGAGTTTTGATCTTGGGACCTATAGAAACTCCAACAATGGCATCAAGAGCTTAGGTTAAAAGCATGAAAAATGTTAGGGCTTAAAATTTGGGCAAACTTGAATTTGAGCATGATAAATTAAATTGGATGGATTTGTATGCTTAATTGTGTTTGAATTGAAGATTGATTAGGTCAATTTGAAGAAAAATATGATTGGATCAATTTTCCCCAATTTTCTTCCTTGGCCGAATATGTAATGTTCTTTAATGTCTTGGGATTTTTGATTTTTGACAATTGGAAGTGTTGGAAATCATTCGGGATGATGATTTAACGTCGATTGCGGAATCAATTGGATTGAATTCGATTTGGACGAAAAATCCCCAAATTGCCAAGTATGTCATGAACTTTAATTTAAATTGGGTAAAATTGATTTGAGCATGCAATTATGAAATTGGATGATTAAGTATGCTTAATACATGTTTAATTGATGATTGGTTGGATCAATTTGATTAAATATTGTTTGGAACAAATTTCCCCAATTTGAAAGTATGTCATGAAACTTGAAATTGGATAAAATGAAATTGAGCATGCAATTATGAAATTGGATGATTAAGTATGCTTAATACTTGTTTAATTGATGATTGGTTGGATCAATTTGATTAAATATTGTTGGAACAAATTTCCCCAATTTTGATGTGTGGCCGAATAGGAGTATGCCCTAATTCTTGGTAGTTTTGTTTCGTTGATCATTGGATGACTTGAACGATGAGGGTATGTTGATTTAATGTCGAATTGGTTTTTATTGGATTAAAACAAATCGGACATGTAATTAACCTTATTGCCAAGAATAAAGTAAAGCATGTAATGAGTTTGATTTTAATCTTAATGTGTTGGACATGTGATGATGAAATTGAGTATGATTAATTGGACTAATTAGTGTTTTGGAAATGTTGATTTAGTTGATTAATCATGTAATGCACTTTAAGTAATTAAATTGCTAAATTGGATTATGTAATTTAATTATTTGAGGCCTTAAATTGGTTGGGCTTGAATGTTGTAATTGGGCCTATTGGGCTTGATTTTATCAAGTTGGGTTTAGGCCAAATGGATTGGATCCAATTGGGCCCAAAACCTTAACCATAAAGCCCAAATTCAACTAATGGACCTTTGTAATTTAATTGGGCCTAATGGGCCAAAATTAATTTAAAGGCTTATGGGGTAAATCCCGGATTGGACTTTGGTTGCAGGTTTGACCCGAGTTGACCAAAAGTCCACGCCTTAAGAAATTAATTAAAAGCCCATTGGACTTTAATTAAGTTGACGTTGGACGTTAATCGGGCTTTGAGACCCGTAACAATTAAATTTGGAATTTAATTTGTAAAAGGTTTATTAATAAAGTGTGATATTTAATTTGAAATTAAATAGTGAATTAGAATTAAATACAAATTGAATTGGATTTAATTGTGTAGTTTAATTTAATTCTAGAATTTGTACTTATTCGCAAAAACGAGTTTGACTCGAACAAAATCAAATCGTTGTTTGAACATTGGATGATCACATAATTATCAGATTAATTAATTTGATTAGATTGATTGATAGCATGCTTATGTGATTGAATACATGGTTGTGATGCATGAATAATGTATATCGGATGGATATTAGATGGGTGGGCAATTTTAGAAATTGTTGTAATAAATTCGATTTATTAAATTGGACCTGCGAGTCCAGCCTTATCACCTCTATTCTCTTTGTATTCTCTTCTCATCTATTCCCCTCAATGTAAATGAGGTTTCTTTAGAAGTGAAGTGTAACGGGTAGAAGTAATACAAGTGCTAGCTTGAGTGAGAAAGGGAGAGATTTGATCTAGGATCAATGTAAAGTATCCATCCGCATATCATTATTATTTATTTTCATACTCGCTTTATTATGTATTTAGAATGCATGTTTAAGGATGTATGATGATGAGACCTTAACAAAGATAACTAAATTGGTAGCCAATTTGCACGCGAAAAACCCTCGTTAAATATCAAGCGTTTATTTTCCTTCCATTGAGTGATTCTTACTCAAGATCCGAGATTGGCAGGGGTTGTTGGCCAAAGTCAAGCCCTTGTCCGTCAAAGATGTGTTTTAATCACGAGGCTTTGTTCCATATCGGTGTCGTGTCCAAGTTGTGGTTTGTTGGCCAAAGTCAAGACCACTTCTTGTCCATTGACATTGATTACGAAGCTTCCATGTCAATGGGTCCGCGCTTGACTGGGATCACTAGGTTTATTGTGCCAAAGCCAAGGCCTAGTTGATTCAGAGGAAAAAGGTTAGGGTATATATTCGATATATAGGCATATATTAGATATATGTTTGGGACTTGGATGTCCACCTACTGGATCTAGGAGTTGGATGAGATCCAATTGATCTTCGAGATCTACCTAGTTAATTATCATACAATTGTTGGCCAAAGTCAAGATTGTGTGATATTTAACGGGATCCTAGCCCACTAGGAAACACAGTTTCCCGAGTACTCGACAGAGGGTTAGAGGCTCGACGAAAAATAATGGGAGGCAAGAATTGAATTTGCAATATTCGTTCAATTACTCGCCATACGCGCTCATTCAAATTATTTCGTCGTATATTAAATGTTAGTTGGACTAATATTAAATTGTTGTTTTAATAAACAGTTGGACTGTATTATACTTGATTATATATAATTGGATTATATTAATTCTATATTTGAATTAATTAATTTCAGTTTACAGTTGATTTTATAATTGGATTATAGTAATCAATGTAATTGAGATTAATTAATTTGGATTATATTTGATTATATAGTTGGACTATTATAATCATTATAATATATATAGTACCACTAATCGTTGATTAAATAGTTGGACTATTGTAATCAAGATAAGAAATTGAAAAGTTGGATATTTAAAATATAATCTGGGATTAAAATATTTTAAATGATTTAATTTTCAAATTGGGAATAAATAATATGTTACTTTATTTGATAAAATAACTTATTATACCTTACGCCCAAAATTAAGCAAAATAAGTAGAGCATAAAATCTTTGGAAGATTTATGTGATGATGACTTTAATGCTTAATTTAATATACTTGTCATAAATCTAATTTTAGATTTAAGAAGTATTAAAATTGCAATTTATAATTCTTGGAGAATTAATTGACTATTCTAGAGGAGATAAAGTCAAAGTTTGCAATTGGGGATGTAGCACGAGGTGCACATCGTTTCGATATTCTAAAAACCCAAGGCTTGGCCTAAGGTTCCTAAAATATTGAAAAGGATAATTGACATATACCAAAGTGACTACCATTTGGATATGGAAGACACGAAGGAATTAAAGAAAGGGCGAGGCTCTAACTTTAAAAATGTTTGTCAAAGTTATGTTCACTACTAGTATTGAAATTAGATTTTAAATACTTAGTGTGGTACATAAAATATATGTATTGATGTTCAGAATCTGCTTTGAGCAGGATACTGACTTCAAGCTGAGATTGCTCTGTGAATCGGAAACGGGACGAAAGTCGCTTGTTTCGACCGCAGATACCTAAGTTTAGGAACTTCCCTTCGGGTATGTACTTAAATTAGGAACTGTTATGATGTAACTAGTTTGACTAGAGACATTATCTCTTTATCAGTGTTTAATCCGTTACGGATAAAAACCTTTATATTATAGAACACTAAGTGTTTTATTATATAAAGATGATACTGATAAAAATACATTTAATATAAAAACAGAATTTATATTTTGAATATAAATAAGATCTCAAACATATAAAATGACAAATAAATAGCTCAAATTGATTTGATCAATAGAGACTTATTTGTGGCATTGTTGTCTAGGACACAATTTAACGAGACTCGTATATCCACACTTTTGAAGAGTGGGTACTAGGACTGATTTGACTATTCAAATAAGGTCTGTAAATCTAGTTATTAGGTAAAGTACCTAAAATACTATTTACTTGGTAATAGTAAAAGGGCCACCGATCTGTTAGCCCTATTCATGGTGAAATAAGTGGGCCCATAACTAGCTAGGCTAGATGTGAACATGAATATTTCGTGACCTTAACGGATGTGGCATCACGTTATGGTTATGTGTTTCTTTTGAAGAACACAATTCGAAAACTTTTGAAGTTTCGACACGAAGTAGATAAACAGATCGGCTATAGTATTATTCCGCCACGGTAAGACTGTAATGGAAAATACTTAAGCAGAAAGTTTCATACGTACATGAAAGAGTACAATATTCTTTCAGATGAGGACTCCTCCCGAGACACGTCAGTTTGACGGTGTGTCCGAACTAAAAACTGAATTTTGTTGGACAAGATAAGGTTTATCACGAGTCGCTCTGAGCTATCATTTCCTTCAAATAGGATATGTATTAACAGTGCAAAACTTATTTAGAATAAGGTTCCATATAAATCTGTTTGACAGATATCATATAGGGTATGAACAGGAAAGAAACGGGGTTTCACATTCCTGATAATTTGGGTATGCCTGGCATAACGTTTGGATGATACCAAACTAAAAGACCCAAATTGGATAAGTGCCAATATAGGTTATCCTAAGGGAAACCTTAAGTATAGTACTTGTAAATCTCACCATGAAGTTTTCCTGAGAGGAATATCGATATGCAGTGGTCAGTGGGAGGATAGTGATACTCGATAAAAATCGGAGTAATACTATTCAAGGCACGAAGTCCTTAATGGAACACAAATAGTTCATCTATGATGAATCTATACCATTAATCTTCGAATACACAAGAACAGGGTAGATCGGATAGAGTCAAAAAACAACCTAGGGTATGGGTTTCTGATTTAACCTCATAAAGATGTAAATCTTATTGAGGAATACCAACCGACTACGTACGAGGAAATGATAAGGTATCAACTCCCTATTTTGGCAAAGTGCCATGAGTCCAAAATGGATTCCATGTATAACAACTATTTTGGATACTAGTTGTTGTACCACAAGGCATTGTGCCTATTGGTACATTAAACGTCTTCAAGGAAGACATACATGGAAGGCAACATACCAACGTATAAAGCTGGGCTTTTGATGGAAAGGTATCGTTATCAACATTGTGTTAATAACGGTTCAACCTTTTACCTGTTGCCATGGTAAATCCATTTTGAAGATGCTTGTTGATAACTGCATATTTCATTTATGAAATGTGTCAGTTGCAGATCAAAATCGCTTTCCTGAAAAGGAAACCTTTTGGAGGATGCTTACACATCCTGACGATTTTGTATAACCGAAAAACAAGGTTTGCGGGTTATTCGATCCATGTTTGAATTGAAACAAGCATAAGGTTCTTGGAACTGACGTTTTGAAATAATCATAATGGTTTATGATTTGACTCAAAAAAGAAAATTCTTGTGTATATAAGGAGGTTAGTGGGAGGGCACTGACAATGAAATTCCCATAAAGCAATTGATGAAAGCTTGGCTTTCATAGATATTCTTTCATAGAAATTCTCCGTAGAATTCTGGGGAGTAACAACCTTTATTCAAGGAATAAAGATCTACTGGGATAGATTTGGAGTTGTTAACACTCTCTGGGAAATTGTACATTTAAAATGTACTTGATATGGTGTCTCATACGCTTTGAGCATATGGAGTCACAATCAGGACAATCCAAGTGATAGTCATTGGATTGAAGTTAAGGACATCTATTAGTATCTTAGAGAACTAAAGATGCTGTCTTAAACTATGGAGATGGAGAACTTGAAGTGACTAGGATCACTGCTGCAAGTTTCCAAACCGGTAAATACTGCGGTACTATAATGTTTGAATAACGGGACAGTGAGCTGGAAATCTTCCGAGCAAGATAACTCTTGCCGAATAAACAACAAATGCGGATTATTGCTGCAGCTGAGGCATCAATAGAAGCCATTTGGGTCGAAGATAAATCTAATTAGATTAGATATAGTTCTGTTAGCGGCTGAGCTAGGCGTCAGCACAGGCTAAGGAATTAAAGGTCTTATCGACGATCCAGATATATACTTCGATATTCATCTGATTCGTTCGGATCATACATCATGGCGATGTGATGATCGTGTAAATCGCGTTAGACGATAATCAAGCAAATCCGCTGACGAAAACCTTTCCTCAGCAATTTGAGCGAACCGTACATAATTCGGGTGTGGGACACTTGAGAGTGACTGGCTATGTGCCAAGTGGGAGATTGTTGGACAAAATGACCCATAGCGTCACTATTTGCACAAATCATTGTGTTGTTGTAGCAATTAACTATGTGACAAGGAAATTGCACTCTCATCATTTGTGATTAGATCACCATAGATATATATAAATGAAGAGAGGTCCATATGATTAGTTCCTGGACTGAGAATGATATGAGACAGTATCAGTCCCCGAAGGATTAATCATTAAATATCCCTAGCGGAGTATTATCGAGACTGGACATCGATAATGCGGAATAGGCTAGTATTGCACTTGTGCACGTTGTGAGGGCACAACGGCATAGTTCTCATATATATAAGTGTTGGAGACTTATGCAAGTGCGATAGGAGGTCGTGTTTCACCGATGGTACGGGAAACAGCTTCGCTCTGGATAGACCCTTCGGAACCATTGGTATTATGACTATGTGTCTATGGGAGGCCGAAATCAAGGTAGGTGTGTATAGTCTTAACCTGAGACTTACATCGCTAATACTTACGATAATCGATAGACTTTGGTCTTGGTGGTACAGGCTTTAACCGGTTCTGCGTACACCACTTCTGGGTTTATCAGAAGTCGTAGTGTATTGGATGTGATGTCAAGACGGAAGTATCACTCCAGTCATAGTGGAGATGATGTCACGCGGATACGGTATTAGTGCTCTTAAGTGCTGCGCGGCCATCGGGATATTATGACAAGGTCATGTATATCCGATTATAGAGACTAGTTACCAGACATCCGACATGTGCTTCGTACGAGGCAGACACTTATCCAGCCCCAGGCCTAGCACATGACTATCTGATACTGGGCCGATATGCACAATACAATCGTATACTACGCTTGATACAGATCTTAATATTCTTAAATGGATATGTCCGGAGAATTGGAAGACTTGGTGCTTTGCTAGGAGTCGACCTTGTCTCGTAAATCGGTAAAACGTAGTACTTGGTACGTACGTGATTCGGATACTCCGATGACCGTATTTACTGCCAATATATCCGGGGATCTCATGGGTCGCTTCCCGATAATCCACCGATGACGCACAACTCGCACTCTTGAATAATCTGGGATTATATAGAAGAGAGAGAAAATTAATCTAGGATTGATTACGAAGATATTTTATCTAGGATAAAATATCGTTTAGAGAGAGATAACGATTAATTTGGAATTAATCGATTAAATTAATATATTCGATATATTAAACGAAATTAGATTTCGACGCGGAATTAAAATTAGATTTTAATTCGGGCGAACGAATTAATTTAGAATTAATTCGTTATCGATGTGAATAGTGAATTCGCTATGCGTAATCATCTAATTACGACGTGACGGAAAAATCGTTAATTTGGAATTAACGAACCCGAGCCCGAGTGTGATTGCGAGCGCATTCGTATTTCGAATTCGAGTGCGGCATCGCAAGTCGCATCAAGCGTCAAATCATTCGTCACATCAAGCGTCAAAACAAATGTCACTTTGAGTGATGTGATTGATTGATGTGATTGATTGATTGAAAGACATGTCACTTTATTAAAGTTGATATGACTTGATGGACATTGATATTGGAGTGTGGAACACTTCAAGCTTATTACATTCAATTACTTTGACTTTTTGAAAGTTAAATAATTGGTAAATCATTTAATATATTTTGGAAAAAATATAAACTAAATGATTTACAACTTACGTAATGACTTTTCACATTTCTTTCTCTCTCATTTTGCTCTCTTCTTCTCACGCCCAAAAAGCTTAGAAGTTCACTGGTTTTGAACCAGAAATGGCGTGAACAAAAGGGAGCAAGAGTTGCGTTTTCATGGTGATAACCGCAAGTGCTAGCACACTACGAGTCTTGCGAAGGTGGTAGGGAGGTTCGTCATGAGCCGGGAACGTTTTGATGAAGCTTGAAGCTCGTTTTTGATGTTCAAAATGGCGCCAAAACAGACCACCAAACTGCTGCAGTGGGCGCAAATGAGCAGTGGGCAGTGAGCAGAATTTCAGTTCGTTTTTGTTGCCAAATCGTCTCTCAACCGCTCGATGTAAGTAGTATCCGCACTTCCGTCGTTGTATTCGCTTATGATTCATGCTTGAGTTTTGATCTTGGGACCTATAGAAACTCCAACATTTTCATCAAGGAAAATTCCTCCATTTCTTTGCCTCTCATTGCCGAGACTTGCAAGGAAGATAGAAGAAAATTTGTTGCAAATTTTCTAAGTTGCTAGCAGACAAGGAATCATCCAAGGTGATAGGGAAACCATCCTAAAAGCTTGGAATCAAAGGACAAAGCTTGGAGCTTGGAGCTTGGATTTCATCTTCAAAATTGGAGCTTGGCCGAAACTTGGAGAAGAAAATTTTAAATTTGACGTATCCATAAGCCGTTCATTGTAAGTATGATTCTGCCATACTTATTTATGTATTCACATATTTTATGCTTAAATATGATCTTGGGAATGCCTTAGAAACCAACAATAAATCCTGCTTTGGATTTTGCACGTACACAATATATGTCTGTAATCCATCTCCATCACTTTCGTTGTTAATCACAGAAATTGCTGGGGAGAAACTGATTAGTATGAAAATGAGACCAAATAAATTGGGAGCCATATTTAACACTTTAGCATTCTTGATCTAACATTTATGTTTAATTTTATGTTGATGCTTGGATTAGAAAGCGATATGCGCCAATTATTAACAAAGAAAACACAGTTGTGAATGTGATTTTTATTTTTTTTTACTTTTACTTAGGAATTGTTAATAAATGCCCGCTAACTAAGGTAGTTAATTATGATTAACAAAGTTTATATTTTAAATTTATGTTACACTAAATTTGGAGAGTAAGGCTGGCTAACAGTTTAATTTATGAAACAAAATGTCACATGTACGTGCTGCTGGCACCGATAGTTTCAATTTGCTTAAATATTAATGGTTCTCATTTTGAAGCTGTCCCTAATTGACAATTTGAAAACAAAAAAAAATTATTTATTAGAGTTAAGTTGGCTACCAAATATATAAAGAGAGATCATTAACTAAATACATAAAATTGTAAAATGCTAGAGAGACGAATATGGGACAAAATAGGGATAAAAACACAACTAAATTGGCCTCAACCCCAAACTGATACTAATATGGCCTCGCCCCAAACTGATACTGATGCGGGCCTCGCCCCCAAATTGATGCTGATGTTGACAATGTTGTTGCTGATGTGGGCCTCAACCTTGAAACTCATCCCAAAACTGATACCGGCGCCGATGTGGGCCTCAACCCTAGGACTCATCCCCAAACTGATACTAATATGGGCCTCAACCCCAAACTGATACTGATGTTGTGGGCCTCAACCCCAAACTGATACTGATGTAGGCCTCGCCCTCAAACTGATACTAATATGGGCCTCGCCCCAAACTGATACTGATGCGGGCCTCACCCGCAAACTGATGCTGGTGTTGACAATGCTGATATGGGCCTCACCCCAGGGACTCATCCCCAAAACTGATACCGATGTGTTGCTGTTTCTGGTTGGCTTGCATTTTCCGCTTTCTTCTTTTCTTCTTTGAAACCTCTCTTAAGTCGTTTCTCATATAGTTCTCCCTTCAAACTCACATATTGAGAAGCGAACTCTTGAATGATTATCTTTTTCTTCTTGAAATGTGGAGGCTCAGGCAAGTAAGTGAAATGAACACCTTTATTATTATTAAGAAAAAGGTTCGAACAAGTAGGAAAAATCAATGTCTTTATCAAAAATGCAGAATTGTAATCAAATAAGCCAGGGAAAACATCTTCATTGTCTGCGGCATTGTCTTATTCCTCAGCCTATAGTTCTCCACTATTGCTATCTTCTATCTCCATGCAAGAAGCTCGGTGGTTGAGAGTTTGGAGAACAAAGGTTTCGGGTAGGCCAGAGTTGATCATGTAGGTGGGTGGTGGAATGGAGTGGTAGTTAGGCAGAGGGTTATGGTATGTGTTGGGCTGTTCTTTCTCAGGGTCATGTATTTTATGGGAGTCAATGAGGTTTTGGATCTCATGCCTAAGGCGGGTGCAGTTGTCGGTGTCATGGCCTTTTTCTTGATGGAAGTAACAGTAGAGGTTTATGTTGAGGTACGATGGCATAGGGTTCAGAAATGGCCTGGGTTCCAAAGGTTTTAGAAGTCCTTGCATCTTCAGCTTTTCAAACACCTTTGACAATGGTCTACCAAGATTGGAGAACCGCCTGTTTCTGACGGTAACGACCTCAGCAGTAGCGGGATTTGTCTCAGAAGGCCCCCCAAAAGTCCTTCTATTCTGGCCATAGAACTTTCTGTTCTCAGCTTCTTCTTCTTCAATATCCATGACAGTTTCCCTCAACTGTCGGAAATCTGTAATCATAGAGGTCATCCTCCTCAACTTACCATAAATAGAGGGCTTAGTGCCCTTGATGATCATCTTGATCTGGTCTTTCTCTGAAGGCCGAGTCTGTATTTTCAAAAGCTGGCTTCTCCAGCGATCCACATAGTCTTTGAAACTTTCCTCCGGTTTCTGCTTGGTATTCTCCAAGTCACGAAGCGACAAGTCAATCTCTAAGTCTGTAATATACTGTTTTACAAAGGCGTCTGCCAGTTCCCTCCAATCTTCCTTAACCTTTCTTTCAAGGCTATGGTACCACACTACGGGTGCCCCCTCGAGCGACATCCCAAACATCTTCTGAACTTGGCGCTGTGACAGGCCCACTGAACTCATTACCGCGACATATTGCCGGAGATGGACCCTCGGGTCCCCATTCCCATTGAACTTGGCCATATCAGGCATCTTGAATTGAGCTGGCAACGGCTCCTCAAAAGTCATTACATCATAATCTAACAAGTCTTCGTGCTTACCCCTCATTTTGTGGGTAACCGATTCTACCTGATCTTGGAGTTTCTGCAGTTCAACTTGAGACCCTGTCACTTTCAATCTAGTTGGAGGGTCTTCACACCTCTCATTCTTAGAGTTTCCCCCAGCACGGGTCACGGCCATATTGGCCATAGCAGCAGTCAAGGCTTGCAACTGTTCAGTAACCTTGGTGAGATTGGTTTCCAACAGATCCATACGAGATGTTTCATTCTCTGATTCGCTCATGTTTGCTATTATCCTTTTAACAAGTCTTCCATTTTCCCTAACTCAACGGATATCTATGATGGCTCTTAAGACACAAGAGAGTTAACATGATGTGTGTATGCATGAGATGCATGAGATACGTGCGATGTGTGGAACATATAATTCGGCCCATTATCATTTTAAAGCTTCAATCATATTATTGCAATGTGCAAACTTGTCCCAGTTGAAAAGGCCTAACAGGTTTACACCTTTGCAATAATGTAGTTAAACAACTTCAAATGATAAAGAGCCCAAATACAGGATGACCCATCGGCATTTCAGAAACTTTTGGCCCAATTGTCATAGGATACGAACTCGTCCTAGTTTAAATGGCCCAACCAGTTCGCATTTTTGACAAGAGGTCCAACTGCATCCAAATGATGATGGTCCCAAGCAAAAAGAGATAATTCAAACATAAAGCAATAATTTCTACAGAGCGGCCTATCGACATTTCAGAAGCTTTTGGCCAAATTGTCATGGGATACGAACTCGTCCTAGTTTAAATGGCCCAACAAGTTCGTATTTCTGACAAGAAGTCCAACTGCATCCAAATGAGGATGGTCCACAAGCACAAGGAAATAGTTACTATAGGTCATACAACTCCGGTCTACGTGTGGGTTTGCGGGAGTGTGGACAAAGACTCTCGCTGGCGAAGGATTACATACAACTAGGTCTCCTTACTCAATGGTTCGAGCAACCAAGTGAGCGCACCTTTTTTATACCTTACGGTACGTGCCAATGAGTTATGGTGCGTAACTGACTATCAAATGGATTTCCCGTTGTAGATTTCCCAGAGGGATGGCGGAGCGAACTCTCTTAAAAACCCAAGCCTCTTAGGTTCTTATCGCTTGGTGACAGGAATAAACAACGAGTCCTCCAAATTAGTCCATCACGGTAGGCTACAAGTACATGATTATCTAGGTGCCTTCGCAGCGTTTCCTTATAGAAAGGTAGTGAATGAGGGAAGACACCAAACCATTACCTAGCGTTAAAAGTGCCTTTGATTAAACCACTTTCAACCCATGGTAAACACGGTTAATTAAAGCACAAATCACAATCATTACAAGGCATTATTTCGGGGCTAATTCTCTATCCCCAGTGGAGTCGCCAGACTGTAGGACACAGAAATTGGACGACGCTGTTTCGGGCTCACGGCCCGGTTGGGACTACGGAGTAGCCCGTGGGGGAACTAAACTGGAGAAATAACATAGAGTCGCCACCCAGTGTGAACTAGGAAAATGATTTAAGGCCGCACTCACCCCTCGCAAGGGAAGACCTCAAACCGTTGGGTTCGGACTGATCCCTTACTTATGCCACTTGTAATGATATGATTTGTGCAATAATATAATCGAATCTAGCAACATATATTTCCAAGGGTATTCTATTTCTAAGTTCACATGCATAGAAACAAAGCTCGTATCTACGTTTGCCTATAACCTATTTTCATATAACCTATGCCTAAGCTTGCATGCATAAAAGTAGATTGAAATAACGATAAACACATAATTTCACAAACGCATTACATTGATGATCATGGAAACGCAAATAGACAATGATTGTACAAGCATGCATATTAAAGAGAGGCAATTAAGTGCATAAATATTGAAGAGAGCTAACTAAACATATGATGGGGAATGGAATGACTAGGAGAACAAACATGCATGAAACATGATAAAGGAATCTGTCCAGTGTATGCGCGTTCGTGTAGCATTCGTAAACGCGTTCGAACGGTAAACATAATGTAAGCGTTCGAGTAACATTTGATAACGCGTTCGAACGATAAACAGAATGTCCGCGTTCGTATAGCGTTTGATAACGCGTTCGAACGGGATGAGACCTGATGCATGATACAATAAAATGCATGAACGTTCGAGTAGCGTTTGTAAACGCATTCGAATGGTAAACAGAATGTTCACGTTCGTATAATGTTTGAAAACGCGTTGGAAGGGGACCAGACCTGATGCATGATAAAACAAAGAAAATACATGCTCGTTCGAGTAGCGTTAGTAAACGTGTTCGAACGGTAAACAGAAGGTTCACGTTCGTATAGCGTTCGAGAACGCATTCGAACGGGACAAGACCTGATGCGTGATAAACGATGCAACACATACATAGATAAGCAAATCCACAATATAGGACCTCGTGTGCCCGATTGAATGTGAAATGTGTTCCATCGGGCACACGAGGTCCCATATTGTGGATTTGCTTATCTGTGTATGTGTTGCATCGTTTATCATGCATCAGGTCTTGTCCCATTCAAACGCGTTCTCGAACGCTATACAAACGTGAACATTCTGTTTACCATTCGAACACATTTACTAATACTGCTCGAACACGCATGTATTTTCTTTGTTTTATCATGCATCAGGTCTGGTCCCGTTTGAACGCGTTCTCAAACGCTAAACGAACGCGAACTTTCTGTTTACCATTCGAACGCATTTACAAACGCTACTCGAACGTTCATGCATTTTATTATATCATACATCAGGTCTCATCCCATTCGAACGCGTTATCAAATGCTATACGAACATGGACATTCTGTTTATCGTTCGAACGCGTTAACAAACGCTACTCGAATGCTTGAATTCTGTTTACCGTTCGAACGCGTTTACGAACGCTACACGAACGCGCACACACTGGATAGATTCCTTTATCATGTTTCATGCATGTTTGTTCTCCTAGTCATTCCCTTCCCCATAATATGTTTAGTTAGCTCTCTTCAATATTTATGCACTTAATTGCCTATCTTTAATATGCATGCTTGTACAATCATTGTCCATTTGCGTTTCCATGATCATCAATGTAATGTGTTTGTGAAATTATATGTTTATCGTTATTTCAATCTACTTTTATGCATGCAAGCTTAGGCATAGGTTATATGCAAATAGGTTATAGGCAAACGTAGATACGAGCTTTGTTTCTATGTAAGTGAACTTAGAAATAGAATACCCTTGGAAATATATGTTGCTAGATTCGATTAAATTATTGAACAAATCATATCATTACAAGTGGCATAAGTAAGGGACCATTCCGAACTCAACGGTTTGAGGTCTTCCCTTGCGAGGGGTGAGTGCGGCCTTAAATCATTTTCCCGGTTCACACCGGGTGGCGACTCCATGTTATTTCTCTGGTTTATTTCCCCCGCGGGCTACTCTGTACTCCCGACCAGGCCTCGAGCCCGGAACAGCGTCGTCCAATTTCTGTGTCCTACAAAATGGTTATGTTCTTTCTAATTAAAGGATTATATCATTTCATTCTCTATAAAAACATGCAATGTTTAGAGAATTTCCAACAATCTCCTATAATTCTCTAATAGACACTTAAGAGATTTTCCTTGAAATGAAACTGCATCGGAATAAGTAGCTTTCGCCTTAAACCTTTCCTAGTAAATGACTATTAGATTTAATTGGTAAACCAGTGACCCATAGTCTTGAACTATTCCACTGTTGGTGTAAACCAAGACAATAGCCATAACACAACTTAACTTCAACCATTTCAAGTTCTACGGTTGTATTCAATTCGGCCATAAACATTGGTCATGGCTTTATCAAGTACTTTAGGAAATCCATCCTTAAAATTCCCATGGAAGTGGCCTCACTTCTTACTTGAAATATGTAATCTACTATAAAAAGGTATTCAGTCTTTATTAATATTATGACTCTTCTTCTAATATAGTGATCATTAAAAGCCTTCGTTTATCCTAACATTGACAGAAAACACTCTGCGTCATTATAGGAATGAGAAAGAGTATAAAACTCTACAGTGATCAGTTTGAATTGTACAAAGTTTCAGTTGTCCCTTTTGAACCTAGATCTTGAAATCTCTAGTCAGCTAGGTTGGGTTTCCACAATGACAATTCTTAATTTATACGCTTCAAGCCCATTCCCCTCGATGACTTCTCAACTTGCTTTTGAGGTAAACCTTTAGTAAGTGGATCTACTAGGTTTTCCTTCGATTTGACATAATCTATTGAAATTATGCTGCTTGAGAGTAGTTGTGTTATGGTATTGTATCTTCGACGTATGTGTCGATACTTACTATTATACATTATATTTTGGCTCTCCCAATATCTGATTGGCTATCACAATATATGTTTATGGCTGGCACCAGTTTTGGCCAGTTTGGAATATCCTCTAAGAAATTTTGAAGTAATTTTGCTTCTATCTCAGCTTTGTCTAATGCTATGAACTCAGACTTTATAGTAGACCGGGCAATACATGTCGGTCTCAAGGAATTGCATGATATGGCTGCACCCCTTAGCGTGAAAATAAATCCACTCATGGAATTGGAATCCGCTATATCAGAAATCCAGTTAACAACGTTGGATCTCTTTAGAACTGTTGGACAATTATGACCCATAGCATCACTATTTGCAAAAGACATTGTGGTTTTTGTACAAATTAACTATGTGACAAAGGAAATTGCCATTTTATCATTTTGTAATTAGATTACTTATATATATAAATGATAAAAGTCCTTATGATTAGTTCCGGATTATAAGATATGAGACAATATCAATCCACTAAAGGTTTAATCTTTAAATATCCTTAGTCGTAGTATTATCGAGACTAGACATCGATAATGTGGAATAGGCTAGTATTACACATGTGCGCGTTATAGAAGCGTAACGACATAGTTCTCATATATTTGGGTATTGGATACTCATGCGAGTGTAATATGAGGTTCTGTTTACCGATGGTACGGAAACAGCTTCGCTCTGGATAGACCCCGCAGAATCCCATTGGTAGTATGACTATGTGTCTATGAGAATCCGCATCAGGGTAGGTGTATTTGGTCTTAACCTGAGACTTGCATCGCTAATACTTGCGACAATCAATACGCTTTGGTTTTGGTCGTCCAGGGCTTTAACAGGTTCTGTGTACGCCTCTTCTGGGTTTATTGAGAATCGTAGTGTATTGGGTGTGATGTCAAGATGGAAGTATCACTTCAGTCATATGGAGATGACGATCACGTAGGGATACAGAACTGGTACTCTATTATGTTGCAACTATCGGGATAATATGACAAGGTCATGATTATCCGATTAAAAAAACTAGTTGCTTGTGATACGATATATGCTTCGTACGGGGCAGACACTATTCCAGCCCCAGGCCTTGCATGTGACATCAGATACTGGATCGCAATACGCAATACTTAGTATACTACACCTGTTATATATTATATATTCCTTAAAGAATATTTCTGGAGAATTGGGTAGGCACGATGCTTTGCTAGAAGCCAACCATGTCTTGTAAATTGGTAAAGACGTGGTACAAGGTACACACGTATTCGGATAGTCCGACGACCGGATTTACTGCCAACATATCCAGGGATCTCATGGGTCACTTCCCGAAGATTCATCGATGACGTATGACTCGAACAGAATTAATCTGGGATTAATTATAAGAGAGAGAAAATTAATCTAGGATTAATTGCGGAAATAATTAATCTGTGATAAAATTCAAATAGTAGAGAGAGAACGATTAATTTGGAATTAATCAATTAAATAATATATTCGATATATTAATTGAAATTAGATTTCAACGCAGAATTAAAATTGGATTTTAATTCGGGCGAACGAATTAATTTAGAATTAATTCGCGAGGGATTTTCGTGATAATTTTGCAAGGCATTATTATTTTATTAAATTTGATTTAATTACGTCTCAACGGAAAATTCGTTAATTCGGAATTAACGAACCTGAGCCCGATATGTATTTTTCGGGCCCACTCGGATTTTGAATTAAGTGTGGCCCACATCAAGTCACATCACTAGTCAATCTCATCACTTTTTGATGATGGAAGTTATTAGTTGATTTTTAACTTGTAAAACACATTTCCATTATTTTATTTGAAAAGTGAGTGACCTTTACCGACTTTGAAGATTTGGTATATGTTTTTGATTTTTTGGAAAATCATAAAACTCTCACTCACTCTCTCTTTTTGCAAAGTGGCGTGAATCACTTTCCCTCTCCTCTCCACACATAAATCCGAGAGTTGCTTCTCTTGATTGGGAAATTTTGTAGCAAAATTTTCTTAAGCTAGCACTTAAAAGGGTCTAGAAAGGTGATAGGGAAACTATCCCCTTGAGTTTGGAATTCAAATATCAAGCTTGGAGCTAAACCATTCATACAAAGGAGAGCTTGGAGCACTACACAAAGGAGGTCAAAATTTTTGTTATCTCCACATCCTACTTAACCGATTAAAGTGAGTATTTTTCCGCAACTTACTTTGGTTATTCACATAATTTTATGCTTAATAGATCCTTGGCATGTTCTAGGAGAACCCAACAAGAAAAACATGATATCTTGTATAATGCAAAGCATATTTTAAAGTTTCTCTTAGAGAACTTAAAACTCTTATTATAGCTTTCCAATGATTATGTCCTGAATTACTTGTATATCTACTAAGCCTGTTTACAACTTGAGCGATATCTAATCATGTGCAATTAGTGAGATACATCAGACTTTTGATGATTCCCAAATACACTAATTATGATACGCTTGATCCAGTGTTCTTTGACAGATATAGCGTTAGTGTAATATCCTGAATTTTCGAAACAGTGTTGGAAGGTTCTCAAATTGAAGTTTAGGTCTCGGAATGAGACGATGTTGGAGAATAAGAGTTTAAACATTGAAATATGTGGTGGAATGTCTTGAAGTGGTGTTTCGTTGAATTGAAAATCGTGAAATTGGAAAGAACCGAATACGCGATTTAAGTATATTATTTTATACGGAGAAAGTTTATTGTTTTATATCCAAAAAGCACTTGCGGTTATCGCAGTATAGTTGAGGTGTTGATTCCTCAGAGAGATGGTTACTAGGAACTAATTCACTTAAAGAAAACGTTAGCAATAACTTAATGAAAAAAGATGAATTGAATTGGTAATGTAAAGAAAAGATTATAAAAAACACTTAAAAATTATCAATAGAGAGAAACAGCAAAGCGTCTGGAATCCCTCTTGCATCAAATTCCTATATTTAGTTATTGATTCCTTTTATCACTCAATTGAAGGTTTCACATCCGAAACTAATAATCGAAAGATACTCAATTCCAAACATATTAAATTCTAAGGTAATCGATGAATTATTTGTTGGACAAAATGACCCATAGCGTCACTATTTGTACAGATCACGGTGTTGTTGTACAAATTAACTATGTGACAAGGAAATTGCACTCTCATCATTTGTGATTAGATCACCATAAGTGTATAAATGAAGAGAGGTCCATATGATTAGTTCCTGGATTGAGATGATATGAGACAGTATCAGTCCACGAAGGATTAATCATTAAATATCCCTAGCCGGAGTATTATCGAGACAGGACATCGATAATGCGGAATAGGCTAGTATTGCACTTGTGCGCGTTGTGAGGGCACGACGGCATAGTTCTCATATATTTAAGTATTGGATACTTATGCAAGTGCGATAGGAGGTTGTGTTTCACCGATGGTACGGGAAACAGCTTCGCTCTGGATAGACCCCTCGGAATCCCATTGGTATTATGACTATGTGTCTATGGGAGGCCGAAATCAGGGTAGGTGTGTATGGTCTTAACCTGAGACTTAGATCGCTAATACGTACGATAATCGATAGACTTTGGTCTTGGTGGTACAGGGCTTTAACCGGTTCTACGTACACCACTTCTGGGTTTACCAGAGAGTCGTAGTGTATTGGGTGTGATGTCAAGACGGAAATATCACTTCAGTCATATTGAAGATGATGTCACGCAGGATACGGTATTAGTGCTCTTAAGTGTTGCGCAACCATCAGGATATTATGACTAGGTCATACATATCCGATTATAGAGACTAGTTACCAGACATCCGACATGTGCTTCGGACGGGGCAAACACTTATCCAGCACCAGCCCTAGCACGTGACTATCCGATACTGGGCTGATATACACAATACTACGGTATACTACGCTTGATACAGATCTATATATTCCTGTAAGAATATTTCTGGAGAATTAGGTAGGCATGGCGCTTTGCTAGAAGCCAACCTTGTCTTGTAAATCGGTATAAACGTAGTACGAGGTACTTACGTGTTCGGACAGTCCGACGACCGTATTTACTGCCAACATATCCGGAGATCTCATGGGTCGCTTCCTGAAGATTCACCGATGACGTATAACTCGCACTATGATTAATCTGGGATTAATTAGTAAGAGAGAAGATAATTTCTAGAGAGAGAAAATTAATCTGGGATTAATTGCGGAGATATTTTATCTGGGATAAATATTAATTAAAGAGAGAGAACGATTAATTTGGAATTAATCGATAAAATAATATATTCGATATATTATACGAAATTGGATTTCGACGCGGAATTGAAATTGGATTTTAATTCGGGCAAACGAATTAATTTAGAATTAATTCGTTAGCGACGTGAATAGTGATTTCGCTAGGCGTAATCCTTTAATTACGTCGCAATGGAAAATTCGTTAATTTGGAATTAGCGAACCCGAGCCCGGGATTATTTGCGAGCGCATTCGCATTTCGAATTCGAGTGCGGCACGCAAGTCAAATCGAGCGTCAAATCACAAGTCACATCAAACATCAAATCAAATATCACTTTGAGTGATGTGACAAGTTGTCACTTGATTTGAGTGATTGATGTAGTAGTTGAAAAGTAACTTTTTGCTTTTTGGCTTTGACTTTTGGTAAATGATAAATGCCTTTTTTAATTATTTGTTTTGTTTTTGGAAAATGAAATAAATAAATATATAAAGCAATTTCATTTTCTAATCTCTCTCTCTCTCCACACGGTTTCACGTGAAACCCTTCCACTTCTCTTTTCCCTCTCTTTTCTTCTTCATCTCCTTCACGGTTTTGGAACCGTTTTTCCTCTAAATGTTTCTGGTTTGACCTAATCAAAGGGAAGCAAGGAAGAAGACTTAGTGCTAGCACACTATGAGTGATACATAGGTGATAGGGAAAAGAATTTATGAGCTTGGATTTGTTTTTGGAGCTTGAAGCTTGGAGCTTCAATGGTGTTCATCCATGGCCGAAAATGGTGGAGTTCAAAACGCCCAAAACCGAGCAGCCCACTGTCAAGGAGAGCTACTGCCGAACTCAATGGAGGACGAAAATGGCTTGTGTTCTTCTTCGCATCAAAACCGACCATTGTGAGTATATTCAGCACCTCCTATGTTGTGTATTCATGCGTTTTCTTGCTTGATTTGTTGATCTTGGGACCTATATTAGAACTCAACAATGGTATCTTGAGCTATTATCAAGCATGAAAAAAGTTAGGGTTTATTTTGGGCAAAATCGATTTTGACTTGTTTTGGTTAAATTGATTGTTTAAGCATGCTTGGATGATGTTTAATTGAGATTGTGCATGATCAATTTCATGAA
>SKCR01001032.1:0-28374 GCA_019454045.1 Zanthoxylum bungeanum | reverse complement strand
TTCATAGCATAGTTGTAAGTGTATTGTATTTGAGTATACGGTAATACATGTTGAAGTACATTTTAAGTTATTGAGATGGGCAATGGTTCCTATGCATAAGTTTGTACATGAGTTGACATTAGTAGAGATTATAATTGTCAAAAATTCAGAGGCTCGGGGGGATAGATCAGTCTATTCCCTACCGGTAGCATCTTCTGGACAGGAATGTTACAATTTCTCTTTTATTAAATGTACAGTTTTAATATTAATTAATGTTTAAAAGATGAAAACATGAAATTAGGAAAAAACATTTTAAGCATGTCATCTAGTTCAACTACTTGTGATTGCAAATCTTTAAAAGAAGATAATGGTGCACTAAACAAAAAATTATAGATTTTTATAAGATTGTAAGTAAATTTACTTTAGGAAAAAAGAATTTTAGAATGTTAATTTATTCCCAAAGATGTGTATTTAATAAAGAATGATTGTGATATAGGCCTTACATCAAACAAAAATATTTGAAAAATTATTTTGTTAAGGCATCAATCTCATCATATACAGATATCTCTAGTGATGCACATGTCATATGTCATGCATGCAATAGGAAATGACATAAAATATATGATTACATGTATAAGAAGGCCAATACTAATGTTGGATTGGTTCCAAAAGGAACTAAGATTAACTCTGAATGACTCAAGAATGTTTGGGTACCTAAAAATTTGTGATTTACCTTGAATAGGTGAAGAAGAATAAGATCCAGGGAAAATGGTTCCTCAATATTGAAAGAAGAGAGTTTTGAGTAGTCCCATGTCATATGCCTTGAGCATGTCACATTTGGTGACAATGGTAAAGGTCAAATCTTTGGTTATGCAAATATTGGTACCGTGTCCGTCACCATGATTGAAAATATTTTACTTGTTGATGGCCTTAAGCGTAATTGGCTAAGTGTTAGTCAATTATGTGACAAAGGATATGTGGTTGAATTTGATGCATCAAAATGTAGGATTATTGACATTAAATCACATGATTTATTATTTCTAGTTCATATGAATCAAAATATTTATTTGATTGATATTGAACATGACATGCATCATAAGAAATGTTTGAGTTCGATAGAAGATAATTCTTGGCTTTGGCATAAGAGATTAGGACATGCACACTTGAAATTAATTTCTACCATCTCTAAAAAGGATTTAGTAAAAAGACTTTCTAAGTTAAATTTTGTAAAAGATCAACTTTGTGAACTATGAAAACAAACCAAAAACGCTTTCAAAACTAAAAAATATTTTTCTTCTTCAAAACCCTTACAACTATTATATATGGACTTATTTGGACCATTTAAAATAACAAGTTTTGGTCGCAAAAACTATGCATTTGTAATAGTTGATGATTACTCTAAATTTACATGGATTTTCTTCTTAGCTCACAAAAATGATACTTTTAAATCATTCACAAAATTTTGTAAACAAATTCAAAATGAGAAAGACTCTAAAATTGTTTGCATAAGAAGTGATAATGTGGGAGAATTTGAAAATCAATTTGTAATACCCCGGTTAGATCGGTCATACAGATTGAATCGTCAAGCATAACATTTTAAAATTCATAATTAATAGAAAAATAGGATTCATATCTTAGGAATCTCGTCTGGAGGTCCCAGACAAGTTTTCAGTTTCAGCACATTTACTATTCATCGGATTCAATAAGAAATTCTTTATGATTCCAAGCATATATTTTTCATACGAACTCTGATTTTTATGAATTTTATATCCTTAGAAAAATAAGTCCAAGACCTACAACCTCCGTGTTGAACGATTTCTCAAATTCGGATCCGACTAGGTCAAAAATACAAGTCAAAATCGCGTGAAAAGTAAAACTCGTGACTGCTCTTTAAATTACAATATTTTTCCTTTTTTTACATTATTTTATTAATAAAATCAGCCCCTTCTATGTCTATATAAATAGTACTATTACTTCATCTCTTTCAATATAAAAAAAAAAGTGAATAAGGAAGCTCCCTCAAGCCATTACTAATCCTTGAGCTTCTCTCCATTTCTCAAGCAACCAATGAAGATACTTACCTCATTCTTCATGAAAGTAAGCTTCTTAACTCATTTATCTTCTTTAATTTCAATTTTGGGCATAGAAAATGAAAGCCCTAATTCATATATAAACCCTAGCTTTTCATGATTTTGTATTTTTCTTGTAATAGAGTTTGTAGCATGCATTTTCATACACTTTATGATAAATTACTCATGCAGTGAGCTTCCTCTTGATGAATGCCCAAATGTTTTTCTTTCCCCTAAGAGGCTGCTCGGTTTTAATTGAAAGTACCGCAAACTTCTAGGAAGTTGCTGATGTGGGCATTAGGATCTTCAGTTGCATTTCCCCCAAACTGTACTGACTGCTGAATCATCTGAATGCATGTTTTGATGTCACCCGCATTTGCTGGTAAGGGAGGAAGTATATACAAGAAATGAGTCTGTCAACCACCAGAATGGTTCTGTCTCGAAAGGGAATCAGTGGTGCAACGTTCAAAGATTCAGGTTCCATGTTAATGATTGCTTCTTGGCCTTCTCGCCTTTCCCTTCTCAACTGTCTGATGGTTTTTTCAATCTCTGGGTCAAGCGGTCGAAGTTCAAAGCTTCTGGTTCGTCTCATATAGTGTCTGAGAACCTGAAACACAATAAAACAAAAACAATAAGTAAAAAGAAAATTAGATACAAGTAAAGGTATCTAACCTCAAAATTAATACTGAAAGATAAATAAGTCCCCGGCAACGGCGCTAAAAACTTGACCGGCGCGTAATCACACACGTATAATGCAAGCGCACGTATCGTTCAAGTAGTATAAAAGTATCGATCCCACGAGGTCTTAAAACCTTTTTTTATTAATTATGAAGTTAAATGTTTAGAAGTATCTAATGGATTGGTTGTTTGATTTGGTGGTGACTTTAAAACTTAAAACAAGTAAATAAAATTGCTTGAAAGTAGATTGAAGAAAATTCAAATTTATAAAACTATCCAGGTTTAAGAATCCTTCCAATATCTTTTTAAAAGATGAAGTGGTTATTTTACATTTGTGTGATATATTGGTTTATTAACTTGGAACACGAAATTATGTAAAAGCCTCTTCCGATGGTCAAATACAAATACCCAATATAACCCAATTAATCATATTCCTATGTTAACCAAGTTATCTGAATTCATTAAGATTAAGTTCCAATTATGGCTACCCCCACCCGATAGGTATATTCCTATCATCTAAGGAAATCTCTTAAACGGTTATTTATCCTCAATGAAGATCGTGGGCTATTAAGTCTAAGGTCTTAAACTTAAAATCTCTTTTCCAAGTTCATTTTAAGTTTACCGAATCAATCTTATTAATTGGCCAGTTAACAATATGCATTAAGACTAAGGCTCAATAAATAAACTTTTATATTACCCAAACCATAATTTAACCCCTTATAAACCGGTGATATTGGACTTCATCACAACCCTAAATAATTGGTTTAGTTACGACACATATTTACGGCTAGTAAAAATAAAAGACATAAATTAAATGCTGAAAGTAAATGCTGAAAGTAAATGCTGAAAGTAAATTGCTGAAAAGTAAATGCTGAAAGTAAATTGCTGAAAAGTAAATAAAGTAAAAGTACAATAAAAGAAAATGATGAGGTAAAAGGATCAACTTTTATTACTTTTATTTTTGATATCTCCCTTAATATAATATATTAACTTTGCATGATAATTACCAACCAGCCATATAAGTGGTATCTAGATTAAGTCAAATTAATAATTAATTACCAACCGACGAATCAGGCGGTATCCAGTTTAGTCAGGTTAAAACCAATTTAAATAATTACCAACCAATAAATATGGCGGTATCCTCGTTAAGTCGGGTTTCAACTAGTTTATTTATTATAATTAAAAGAGATTAATCTAAATATTAGTAATAAAAGTTTTACATTTTACCCCAACAATGGGGAGTTACCTCTTCATTACTGAAAAGTAAAAACTGAAAATTAAAGAAAGAAAAGTATTGTGCGTAAAAGTAAATTACAGAAAGTAAAAACTGAAAAGTAAAGAAAAGAAAGTGCGAAAGCTGAAATTAATTACTGAAAACTGTAAATAAACAAACAAGATACAATCATCTTAGTATTCTTAAGGAATTCCTTAGAAGAAAGTATGAATTTACAAATGAAATGGCTTGGTATTTATAGGCAAAATTTTGCCTCCATCAAATGCTTTATTAATTGATCCACTAATTGCTCCACCAATCCATTATTAATTGCTCCACTAATTGCTATCATGTTTGGTGGGAGTTTGACTATTTTTATTATTTATTTATTTATTTATTTTTTGCTTTGAAAATGACTTTAATAATTACACATAACACACTTCCGGATGTTTAATCACTTTCGGTCATGAAATATTCCGAATTCGAAATTATTTTGTCTTTCAAAGTTGTAGATCTTTGAGTCTTCTTTAATTTGGAACTTGAATCAGCTCAAAACTGATAATGGAGTAAAAGGTTATTTCCAAAATACGACAGATGCGCAAAATTGGAATTTCCAAAACTTCACTTCGTTAAAACGCCCTTTCAAGTTTCTAATCTCCAAAATTAATATGTCAAGTCCAATATTTGCCCTTATTTGACCCACATTTTGTCCTAAATGATTTCATTGAGTCCTAATATTATTTTATCTGCAAAATAAACTAAAACATATCAAAACGTTCATCAAACCCGAGAAACTAAACAAAATATTAAGTAAAATGGGCAGTAAATATTGATATATTTTCTGCACATCACACCCCCAAACCTAACATTTTGCTAGTCCTCGAGAAAAAAAATAAAATAACATAACATAAATAATAAAGTTAAGCCACTTTCATAGGGATCACGATTGCATTTAGTGTATGCAACAAGCCTTTAAACCCCTAGGTGTCCCTAGTGGACGAGTTGTAGTCTCGTGAGGGCTTACAACAACGATACCCACAAACGTTTTACAAAAGTAAAAAGATAATAAAACTAATGCACACAAAACCAAAAAGACAAGAGAAAATAGAATAAAGAAGTTAGTGACTAAACAGATGAAACATATAATCCAAGTCAATAGTTGTTTTGTTTCATTCTAAATTATCGAATAAGTAAATTCTTCGATTATTTTTACCAATCTCCATATACACAGTCGACAAAATATTAATCAACTCATTTTTTCCACAATAGTCACAAGTACAGTTGAGAAGAAAGTAATATTTTTGTCCTAAAGTTATATCAGATTTCACACCTTTTTTTTAAGCAATGGAATAATTTTTCTGATTTTTTTCTTTGATTTATTTATTTATATACAAAATCATCCATCTATGTAGCGAGTTTTGGGTCAGTGACTCCCAAACCAGTTGCTTTAGGGCACTCGGTGTTAAGACACCCATACGGACTTAATTACTCAGACTTCATATATATATATATTTGGCAACATCTTTGATCCATGTAACGAGCTTTGGGTCAGTGACTCCCAAACCAGTTGGTTTTAGGGCACTAGGTGTTAAGACACCCTTACAGACTTAATAACTCGGATCTCAGACATTTTTTATTTTCTTATACATTTTTTTATTTTTTATTCCTTTTTTTTTATCCCATCGCTTTTTTAGATGCTTCCTCCAATTAAACTAGAGCACTTAATATTACAAACTTTTCAATTATAGCTCATGTATGTATGTTACTATGTATGTTGATAGTACCTGTCAACTGAACATATGAAGATTCATTTTAGTCAGTATTATAGAGAATTCACAAATTAAATTATTCAAAAGGAAAATAAACAAAAATTAACTTGTTCCGAAATAGGTTGAGATACGTCTCAGTAGTGGAATTTCCTTACACAACTATCTCTTACACCAATTTCACCCGATTAATCAAATTTAAAACATAAAAAAATAAAATATTTTTGTAATTTTTAAAATTTTTCAGTTTTTTTTGTATTTTTCGAAAAATTTTAGACTAAAAATAAAACAATAAAAACAAGATCAAATTAACTATTCCCTTGCCCCAAACCTAAATGAGACATTGTCCCCAATGTCTTAAACAATAGAATAATAGTTTAGAAAATGGTACCTGGTTAGCTGAAATTCTACATCTAAGTGAAAAATTACAGGTTAAGATCCAGATTTATCCGACGCATCTTACCACGATCATCATCGGACCAGTTTATCTTGGAAAGAATGGGGTCAATTTGTGGTTCAAAGGCTAAGATTTGATCAATTAAATATGGGGCAGTTCTGGCAGTTTAGAGAAGTTCTTTTACAGGTTTTGACACGAACCCATTTCTACGGGCATCATCAAGAAACACACATAGATATCATAGAATCCTTCAATGTTAAACAGTCCAAGTGGTTTCTAGTGTATGTTCAGGTTTGCCCAAGATAACACTGTAAAAATTTCCTCTATTGTGCCCAAGCCACTGGCAAAACAATAAAAGCATTAGCACGGTTAATCATTTCTACCATTCGTTCAGAAATACCTGGCATAATTAGTTTCGTCGTTTGATGATCCAATAAGATTCGCCTCTGCCAAAGGTTTTGGGATGATTCCCAAAACTTGGCTGCCTCCATCCTGTACAGCCTTTGAAACGATCCCCATTAGTCCAAGATTGCCACCGCCATATACTAACTGCATATTCGTTGCAGCGATGACTCGATCCAATTCATATGCTGCTGCTACATATTATGGTTTAACACCAACACTAGTACCACAAAACACACAAATGTTTACAACTCGTCTTCTTGAAGTGGCTTCCATATATTTTGTGTTTCTTTTTTTAGCTCTGGATGCCTTCAAGAGTGCAATGATGAGTTGAATTTATAGAACCTGAAAGCGGTGAGTAATAATAACATAAGTATATTCCAACGGACGATTAGTGGCAAAATAGTAAATCGTGAAAGGTCAAAAAGTAACATGGATCCTGTCGGAAAAAAATAACAAAATAAATCACAATTATTAAGAAAAGACAAAGAGATATAATAATTACAATAATGTAACGGCTTGAATGACGTCTATGCGTCAGGGACAAGCTTCCCATCCAATTTTCTTATAAATTGGCAAACAGGGTCTTTTAGAGTCAGATTCCCGAGACTTAACTGTTGTCTTTCTTTTCGGAGTTGTGTATGTAATTTGCGGATGGCTATATGAACATATCCACTGGGATGCATTCAAGAGTCGAAGATATATCATCTAAAGACTCTTTACTCAAGCCATCCCTAATGAATTTCATTTTATCTTCGCGATTATCAACACCATTCCTAAAGAATGACAACGAGTATTACAATTCCAGCGTGCACATTTGTAACAAACACCCATTTGCTTAGCTCTACGTTTCTTTGCATAGGTGCTTTTTCCAAAACCAGGCAAATAAGAATTATAAGAATCAGAATACTCACCTGCTAATCGGACCCGTGCTTCGATTACCAATGAATGTCATTAGGAATACCTTGATCATCAGAAGTCTCATCCGTTCCAAGCGAGTTTTGTAGACTTTCATCAGAGAATTTTTGGGAGAGAAAGAAATTGCTTGTGAAGATTTGCGAGAGCTTCTTCCATCCATGAATGCGTCTTAACCTGCAAAAACTAAACACACAAAAATTAAAACACACCACATCACAATATATACATACAAATTGCTTGGGTTGCCTCCCAGCTAGCGTTAAGTTTAATGTCATCAGCTAGACATGATTTCCCGAACGGTAGGCTGGATCTGAAAGTGTGACACTTTCTTTTTGTCGCTCAAATTATTCTCCCAGTAGTGCTTGACACGCTGGCTGTTAACCTTGAATGTGTTGCTCGACTTGGGATTGTATATCTCAATAACTCCGTAGGGTAACACCTGCGTAATCACAAATGGACCTTACCATTTTGATTTCAGCTTTCCAGGAAAAAGTTTCAACCTTGAATCGTACAACAACACTTGCTGCCCTGGTTCCAATTATTTGCGCACTATTTTTCGGTCATGCCATTTCTTGGTCTTCTCTTTGTACAGTTTGGCATTCTCATAAGCCTGTAGGCGAAATTCCTCCAACTCATTGAGTTGGTGAAGTCTTTTCTCTCCTGCAGCTTGTGGATCAAGATTCAACTTCTTCAGTGCCCAGTATGCCTTGTGTTCAAGCTCAACTGGCAGATGGCATGCTTTCCCGAACACCATTTGATATGGGGACATACCAATGGGTGTCTTGTAAGCTGTCTGGTAGGCCCATAATACGTCATCTAGTTTTTCAGACCAGTCCTTCCTTGTTGATCCAACGGTTCTTTTTAAGATTCGTTTGATCTCCCTATTTGAAACTTCAAATTGCTCGTTTGACTATGGATGATAGGTTGTGGCAACCTTATGAGTAACTCTGTATTTGGATAGGAGTGCATCGAAGTATCTGTTACAGAAATGTGAGCCATCATCGCTGATAATTGCCCGATGTGTCCCGAAACGTGTGAAAATATTCTTTTTAAGGAATTTGATCACCACTTTTGAATCATTGGACGATAGTACAATCGCTTCAACCCATTTGGAAACGTAGTCTACTGCAACCAGTATGTACAGGTTTCCGAATGATGGAACAAATGGTCCCATAAAATCAATACCCCATACATCAAATATCTCCACTTCCAGAATGTTTTGCAAAGGTCTTTCATTTCTTCTGCAAATATTTCTCGCTTCTCTGGCACCTGTCAATTAAAGAGCAAATAGATAAGCATTTTTAAAAAGAGTGGGCCAGAATAAACCTGATTGTAGGACTTTGGCTGCAGTTTTGTTTCCACTGAAATGTCCGCCGTAAGGTGATGAATGGCAATGATGCAGGAACACTATTGACCTCCTCTTGTGGAACACACATCTCAATAATTGATCCGCACAGCGTTTGAACAGGTATGGCTCATCCCAGACATAGTGCTTGACTTCTTTGAAGAATTTCTTCCGTTGCTGAGTTTTCCATTCCAACGGCCATTTTCCTGATACTATGCAGTTGACATAGTCAGCATACCAAGGGACTTCCTGTTGTTTAATGGCAATAGTTGTTCATCTGGAAACGTTTCTTTGATTATTAGTTCTTTGCTAGCTGTATCTCCATTCTCAAGCCTCGATAAATGATCTGCCACTTGGTTTTCTGTCCCTTTCATGTCTCTGATCTCCACGTCAAATTCTACAGAAGAAGTATCCAACGGATCAATCTAGGTTTGGCATCTTTATTCGCGATCAATACTTGATTGCTGAATGATCTGTGTAGACAACCACTTTGGGACCCAGTAGATAAGAGCGTAATTTATCAAAAGCAACACACAACTGCACAACTCATTTTCAGTGGTTGTGTAGTTGAGTTGAGCTTCATTAAGAGTTCTGCTGGAATAGTAAATGGCATGGAAGATCTTTGCTTTGCGCTGTCCCAAAACTCACCTACAGCAAAATCACTAGCATCGCACATCACCTCTCAATGGAAGGGTCCAGTCTTGGCTACTATGATAGGGGGGAGACCAGCTTCTGTTTTAGGATCTCAAAGGCTTCCTGGCATTCTTTGGTGAAGTTGAAAGGACAGACATCTTTCTCTTGAAGATTGAAAGAGGTTTTGCAATTTTTGAGAAGTCTTTGATAAATCTCCTGTAAAAGCCAGCATGTCCGAGAAAACTTCGAATTCCTTTGACAGATGTGGGTGGAGGTAGTTTTTCAATTGTCTCGATCTTTGTTTTGTCTACCTCGATTCCCTTTTGTGAGATCTGGTGTCCTAGGACGATGTCTTCTTGTACCATAAAATGACATTTCTCCCAATTGAGTACCAAGTTTGTATCTTCGCACCATTGTAACACATGTTCCAGATTTTGCAAGCAGTGGTCAAAAGAATCTCCAAACACAAAGAAGTCATCCATAAAAACCTCCATACAATCTGATGGCCATCATGCAACGTTGAAATATGGCAGGTGCATTACATAATCCAAATGGCATTCTGCGGAAAGCAAAAGTACCATAGGACATGTAAAAATGGTTTTCTCCTGATCTTCTGGCGATGGCAATCTGATTATACCCCGAATATCCATCCAGAAAACAATAGTACTCATATCCCGCTAGTCTGTCTAACATCTGATCAATGAATGGCAGTGGAAAATGGCCTTCCCCGTTTTTTTATTCAGTTTTCTGTAGTCCATGCATAATGTCCATCCAGTCACTGTTCTTGTTGGAATCAGCTTATTCTTTTCATTTGTGACTACAGTAATTCCTCCTTTCTTTGGTACACACTACATAGGACTCACCCAGGTGCTATCTGAGATAGGGTAAATGATGCCAGCATCCAACCATTTGATGATTTCTTTCTTCACGACCTCCTTCATGATTGGATTAAGTCTCTGTTGATGCTCCACTATGGGTTTGTACTCATATTCATCAGAATCTTGTGCATGCAAAATGATGGACTAATGACTCGAATGTCTGTTTTAGTCCAGCTAATGGCTTTCTTGTGTTCCCGTAATACTCTCAGCAACTTTTCTCTCTGCTCCAATGTTAGCGAAGAAGAAATATAATAACAGGTAATTCAGAAGAGTTTCCAAGAAATGCATACCTGAGATGGCTCGGCAGTAACATCAACTCCAGCTGCGGTGGTTCTTCAATTGAGGGCTTGATTTGATCTTTCTTTGGAAGTTCCAGACTTTCCACTGGTGGTGTCGATTTGAATCAAAATGGCTTGTCAAGATAGTTAATACATTCCAGAATTTCAGTATCTAGCTCGCTATCAGTCATGTTGGTGATGCAAGCTTCAAGTTTGTCTGTGGGAATGTATCAATATCCTGAACGATATTATCAACAACATCAATTCTGAAACACTTCTTCTTCCTTTTCATCGCTCGGGAATTTCATGGCTTTGAAAACATTGAAAGTAACTTCTTGGTCCTAAACTTTCATGGTTAGTTCTCTTTTTTGTACATCAATCACAGTTCGACCTGTAGCCAAGAATGGTCTCCCAAGGATGACAGAAACATATTTATCTTCTTCTTCCATGTCAAGGATAATGAAATATGCTGGGAGAATGAGTTTGTCGACTTTGACCAGCACATCTTCAATGACACATCTCAAAAATGCGAGCGTTCGATCAGCAAGTTGCAGAGAGACTGAGGTAGGCATTGCTTCTCTCTCTGATTTGTAGTTTCCTGTAAATAGAAAAAGGCATTAAATTAACACTTTCACCTAAATCACATAAAGCCTTACAAATATAATGTTCTCCAATGGTGCAAGGAACTGTGAAAATGCCAGGATCTTTCAACTTCGTGTGAAGTTTCCTCTGAATGATGGCGCTGCATTCCTCCGTCAATGCTACTGTCTCATAATCTCCCAATCTCTGTTTTCGTGAAAGAATGTCTTTCATGAATTTGACATAGCTGGGCATTTCTTCCAAGGGTTCTGCAAATGGAATGTTGAAAAGCAGCTTTTTGAACACCACTAAGAATCGAACAAACTGTTTATCCAATTTGTTTTTCTGGAGTCGTTGAGGAAAATGTGGAGGTAAAGTGATTCTTTCTTGATCTTTTTCCTTTGCTTCTTTTTCCTCCATTTGTGGAACTGCATCTTTTGGAACTTCTTCAATGGTTGCCTTGATTCCAACATCTTTGTTGATTTCAGTACCACTTTTCAAGGTAATGGCTTGACATTGCTCCTTCCCTCGATTTCTTGGATTTGGTTCTGTGTTGCTGGGAAGATTTCCTGGCGGTATGTAACTCTGAGCATTGGCCAGTTGTCCCATTTTATTTTCCAGTGCTTTAATAGAGGCTGAATGGCTTTGATTCAATGCTACTTGATTTTGAACCATAGCTGCTAAATCATCGTATTTTGCTTCTTGCTTCTTCAACTGGGCCAGCACTTCTGTTATTCCTGGTTCTTTTTCATGCTCCTGGCTTTTATTTGGTTGTTGGAATCCATGTGGTGGGTAGTTCTTTTGCCTTTAATTGTTGCTCCATGCAAAATTGGGGTGATTCCTCCACACTGGGTTATAAGTGTTGGAATATGGATTGTTCCCCTGTCTGTTGAAATTGTTGACATAGTTCACTGTCTCTTCTTTTTTGTTGTAAGATTCTGACTCAGATACTCCTCCAAATGGTGAACCTGTGGATCCACCATTAAGTTTCATGTTAAGAGTTTCTAGATTTTTTTCAAATCACATCCAGCTTGGAATTCAGTGCTGTGTTGGCTCCAACTTCATAAATTCCTGCAATTCTTTGGATCATGCTACTTTCTGTTGGCCATAAAGAATTATTGTTGGCCATTTCTTCGATTAAGTCTCAGGCCTGATCTTCTCCTTTTGCCATCAAAGCCCCTCCAGCAGCAGCATCAATTGTGGTTCTCATTATTCCAGAAAATCCATTGTAGAAGGTTTGGACTTGTAGCCACTTTGCGATCTCATGATGAGGATATTTCTGGAATAAATCTTTGAATCTTTCCCAAGTTTCACAAAGGGATTCTGAATCTTGTTGTACGAATGATGTGATGTCATTTCTCAACTTTACAGTTCTGGCTAGTGGAAAGTACTCTGCAAGGAATTTGGTGGCTAGAGTATTCCAAGTTATGATGGAACCTGCTGGTAACGAATGTAGCCAAGCTTTAGCTCTATCTTTCAGGGAATATGGAAAAACTTGCCGTCTCATTTCTTCTTCAGCTGCTCGGTTGTAATTGAAAGTAGCGCAAACTTCCAGGAAGTTGCTGATGTGGGCATTAGGATCTTCAGTTGCATTCCCTCAAACTGTACTGACTGCTGAATCATCTGGATGCATGTTTTGATGTCACCCGCATTTGCTGGTAAGGGAGGAAGTACAATACAAGAAATGAGTCTGTCAACCACCAAAATGGTTCTGTCTCGAATGGGAATCGGTTGTGTAACATTCAAAGGTTCAGGTTCCATGTTAATGATTGCTTCTTGGCCTTCTCGCCTTTCCCTTCTCAACTGTCTGATGGTTTTTTCAATCTCTGGGTCAAGCGGTCGAAGTTCAAAACTTCTGGTTCGTCTCATGTAGTGTCTGAGAACCTGAAACATAATAAAACAAAAACAATAAGTAAAAGAAAATTAGATACAAGTAAAGGTATCTAACCTCAAAATAAATACTGAAAGATAAATAAGTCCCCGACAACGGTGCCAAAAACTTGACCGGCGCGTAATCACACATGTATAACGCAAGCGCACGTATCGTTCAAGTAGTATAAGTATCGATCCCACGAGGACTTAAAACCTTTTGTTATTAATTTATGAAGTTAAATGTTTAGAAGTATCTAATGGAATGGTTGTTTGATTGGGTGGTAACTTTAAAACTTAAAACAAGTAAATAAAATTGCTTGAAAGTATATTGAAGAAAATTCAAATTTATAAAACTATCCAGGGTTTTGAATCCTTCCAATATCTTTTTAAAAGATGAAGTGGTTATTTTACATTTGTGTAATATATTGGTTTATTACTTGGAACACAAAATTATGTAAAAGCCTCTTCCGATGGTCAAATACAAATACCCAGTATAACCCAATTAATCATATTCCTATGTTAACCAAGTTATCTGAATTCATTAAGATAAGTTCCAATTATGGCTACCCCCGCCCGACAGGTATATTCCTATCATGTAGGAAATCTATTAAGGGTTATTATCCTCAAAAAAGATCGTGGGCTATTAAGTCTAAGGTCTTAAACCTAAAATCTCTTTTCCAAGTTCATTTTAAGTTTACCGAATCAATCTTATTAATGGCCAGTTAACAAGATGCATTAAGACTAAGGCTCAATAAATAAACCTTTATATTACCCAAACCGTAATTTAACCCCTTATAAACCGGTGATATTGGACTTCATCACAACCCCAGATAACTAGTTTAGTTACTACACATATTTACGGGTAGTAAAAATAAAAGACATAATGTAAAATACTGAAAAGTAAATGCTGAAAGTAAATTGCTGAAAAGTAAATGCTGAAAGTAAATTGCTGAAAAGTAAATGCTGAAAGTAAATAAAGTAAAATTACAATAAAAGAAAATGCTGAGGTAAAATGATCCACTTTTATTACTTCTATTTTAGATATCTCCCTTAATATAATATATTAACTTTGCATGATAATTACCAACCAGCCATATAGGCGGTATCCAGATTAAGTCAAATTAATAATTAATTACCAACCGACCAATCAGGCGGTATTCAGTTTAGTCAGGTTAAAATCAATTTAAATAATTACCAACCAACCAATATGGCGGTATCCTCGTTAAGTCAGGTTTTAACTAGTTTATATATTATAATTAAGGGAGATTAATCTAAATATTAGTAATAAAAGTTTTACCTTTTACCCCAACAATGGGGAGTTACCTCTTCATTACTGAAAAGTAAAACTGAAAATTAAAGAAATAAAAGTATTGTGCGTAAAAGTAAATTGTAGAAAGTAAAAACTGAAAAGTAAGGAAAAAAAGTGCGAAAGCTGAAATTAATTACTAAAAGCTATAAATTAACAAACAAGATACAATCTTTTTACTATTCTTAAGGAATTCCTTAGAATAAAGTATGAATTTACAAATGAAATGGCTTGGTATTTATAGGCAAAATTTTGCCTCCATCAAATTCTTTATTAATTACTCCACTAATTGCTCCCCTAATTGCTCCACCAAATCCATTATAATTGCTCCACTAATTGCTATCATGTTTGGTGGGAGTTTGACTTTATTATTTATTTATTTATTTTTCTTTGAAAATGACTTTAATAATTACACATAACACACTTATGGATGTTTAATCAATTTCGGTCATGAAATATTCCGAATTCGAAATTATTCAGTCTTTAAAAAGTGTAGACCGTTGAGTCTTCTTTAATCTGGATCTTGAATCAGCTCAATCCGATATCAGAGTACAAAGTTATGCCCAAAATACGACAGATGCACAAAATTAGAATTTCCAAAACTGCACTTCGTTAAAACGCCCTTTCAAGTTTCCAATCTCCAAAATTAATATGTCAAGTCCAATATTTTCCCTTATTTGACCCACATTTCGTCCTAAATGATTTCATTGAGTCCCAATATTTTTTTATCTGCAAAATAAACTAAAACTTATCAAAACGTTCATCAAACCTGAGATACTAAATTAAATATTAAGTAAAAGGGGCGGTAAATATTGATATATTTTCTGCTCATCACAGCCACATGGAGTTTTCAGTTCATGTAGCGAACATGTTAGCTTATGCATTTGTAGTTCAGATAGTTAAATGTAACTTATGCATTCCAGGTCAGATAATCAGATTAGTCCATGCATGTCTGGTTTAGTTTTTAGGTCCATCCATTCTCAGTTCAAGTAGTTAGACCTGCATTCTAGTTCAAGTAGTTAGGCATAGTTCATGCATAGCTAGCTTAGACATTCAGGACATATGCATGTTAAGGTTAGATATTCAAGTTGACGCATGCACCCTCAATTAAACAATCATGAATAACACATGTATGTTAGTCAGTATTCAGATTCAGCTCACGTATTCAAAAATCAGGGGGGTAGATGTTGTTTATGCATTTCATGTTCAGTTCATGCATTCATTTTAGCATTCAGGTTTAGCTCAAACATATTCAGTTTAAGTGTTATGCGCCTAGTCATGTAGGTTCAGTTTAATTTACAGTTTCAACACATGCACTTTCAGTTCAGGTAATTCCAGAAAAAGTCAGTTTGGATTAAGTCATGTTCCGTAGGCAGCTTTCAATTTAGGTAGATCTAGTATAGGTCATATAGCTTTCAGAATCTGGTTCGGTTAATATAGTTTCAGGTCAGATCATGTCAATTCAGCACACTATATAGATTAAAATGTCAATAGTTAGTTCTTTGTTCAGACAGCTCAGTATAGTTGATGTAGACTCAAGTCAGCATACTGTATTTAGGCCATGACAGAAAGCATATTATTTAGTCCATGACAGCTCCAGATAAGGTTCAGGACAACATCTCAGAATAGTAAAGCTAGGTTCAGTCATATACCCAGTTATCAGTTAGATTAAGTTCCAGATCCTTATGTCATGTATTCAGATTCCAATTACCTCTTTGGATTCCCAGCTGATGATTTATATTGTCGTGATTCAGTACTTTAATACTCTAGTATACTATTTTTCAGTTTTATCATGTATTTCACTTCGAATTATTTTATTGGCCCTGCAGTATTCACTCACCAAGTCTTTCAAAAGACCTTACCCACCCCCACTTTCCATTTGTTTTGTAAGCTACAGGTTCAGGCATTACTTGGAGGAGACGTAACCCAACGACAGTCATTACATACCTATAGCGTCAATTCAGATTCGGGCCTAGTTGTCAGTGTCAGATGATGTCAAGATAGGCTCTAAGGCCATGTATATGTGTCAAGTATTATGTCAGTTGTATGTGGATTTTTATATGTGTATATGATTGCATGTTGTGAATCAAACTTGTCAGTACAACTAGTAATGTTTGTCGGGGTTCGGATGATGGCTAAGCCGTTTCATGCCCATCACATGTCTAGAATTACCGGGATGTGACACAATCTCTTGAAAATTTTTGCATAGAGCATTGCATAAATTATCAATTCAGTTTTGCTAGGACACCCAACAAAATGGGGTTGTTGGGCGCAAAAATAGATCCTTGCAAGAAATGACTTGGACAATTCTTAATGAACATCACTTACCAAAGTAATTTTGGGTTGAAATGGTTAACACCGCATATTTTATAACCAATATAGAGGTAGTGAGAAAAGGCTATGACAAAACTCTCTATGAGTTATGGAAAGGTAGAAAACCAAATATTTTATTTTTCAAAATTTTTGGTTGCAAATGTTTTATTTTGAACACAAAGGATAACCTATAAAGCTTGATTCTAAATCTGATAATTGATTTTTCTATGATCCTATGCATCTAGCAAAGCATATAGAGTTTACAATAAAAGAACCATGATAGTTGAAGAGTCTATGCATATAACTTTTGATGAAACTAACAACTCTTCATCTAGTAAGAAAGTTCTTGATATGAGAGATGATGATAATAATGATGCCGATAATTTGGGAAAGCAAATGAATGATCTACACTTAAATAATCCTAATGACCACTTACAAGTTTATGACCATGTACAACAAGACGGTAATGATGAGCCTCCTCAACAAGATCAAGATGATAACTCTCCATCTCTTCTTAAGGAAACCAAATATGCTGAAATTATGAAATCTCATCCCAATGAGTTAATTATACAAGGTCCATCTGAGAAATTATCACTAGGCACACACTCAAGAATTATTGTAACCACTTTGAATTTATATCTCAAATTGAACTTAAAAGTTTTCTTGAAGCCGAAAAAAATGATCATTAGATCATGACCATGTAAGAAGAACTAAATCAATTTGAAAGAAATAATGTGTGGAATCTAGTTCCGATACCTACTCATCAAAGTGTTATTTGAACAAAATAATTTTTTTATAAATAAACTTGATGAGTCGGTAAATTTTCCGGCATTGAGTATATTTTAAGGAGCCTTTTGAACTGTTAGACTGGCATACCGTCCTGTATGACTGGCATATCGGTCGCTGCACTGTATAACGGATCTTTCCAGTTTTGAGCCTATAAATTGAAGCTTCAAATTCATTTTTCATAACATAATACATTTAGAGAAAATACAACATTTATATACTTTTGCATATTTTGAAAAACTTCAAACACAATAAAAGAGAGTTTCAAATCTTCAACATCCTTTACTCTCAAAATTGAAAAGCTTGTTCTTTCATCTTTATATTCATTTTTGTGAGCTTAATTTCATTTGGGTGTAAGTGCTCACATTCAATCTTTATTATAATCTTTTGTGAATTCCCAAATTATTGTAAAAATACTTTCTATTCAAACACTTATGAGATTTCCTTGTGTGAGTTGTGAATACTTTCAAGGGAAAAGTTTATGATAATGGTTTAGAGGAGCCTTGGAAGAAAAACCTCTGATTGTAAGAAGTTGTTGAAAATTAGTGGAACCGTCAAGTGACACTTGAAAAGAGTGAACGTAGACAAGTGATTTGACTGAACCACTATAAAATCGGTTTTGCATTTCTTCTACTTATCTCATTTATTTTGCAATTCTATTTATACTATATCTGTTGATTATATTTGTTGGTAAAGCTATTGTAAAGAATTTAAATTTCGAATTTATTTTTTAATTACCCAATTCATCTCATATTGGGTATAGTGTGTTTAAGACTTAAAGGTAATTTCATTATTAATGTTTAACTTTTCACATTTTCAACTTCTAAACTTTTATTTTCCTAATTAACTCTTCACAATTTTTCATTTTCTAAAACAATTAATGATTGAAAGTACGATAATTAAATATCTATTTGTTTCAAATGACTTTTAAATATCTAACTTTTCATTCTTCGTTAATTTTCACTTATTTATTAATGAAAGTTCAAGAATTATAAATTATGTTAAGGTAAGTAAAAGTATTTATAACTTAATCAAATTTATGCTTGCACTAAAAGTTTTATTCTCCATCAATAAAAAAAGGTATAAGGTGGAATAAATTACAAAACACATTTATTAATTTTTTTTAAAATTTTCAAATTTTAATTGAGATTCAGAATCTAAATTATCTGATCTATGATTCGAAATTATTTTGGTGATAATTCGAAAATCAATATGAGATTCTGAATAAATCAGAATGGAACACAATTAACAAATCACAATTCTTGCTAACTGATTTGCCATATCAGAACCTTATTGAATATTTAAATATTTTGATGGCAGAGATTTTTTTTTTTTGGTATTGTTGAAAATTTCGTTGTCAAATCATATATTCCGGGCTTAAACAGAGTATATAAAATTCCCGACTGTCCCAGGCTCTTAAAAGAAAAGCACTCCCTGAATTTAAATTCAGGACCTCAATTAAGATGATATCATGAACCTTACACTACCAAATCACGTCACTTGAGGACTTTAATGGTAGAGATATTATTGAGTTACTTGCAAAAGTGACTCCGACACGTAAATGCTCCATGCCACTTGATCAACTTCATCATGATACTCCAGTTTGATTCAGTCTGATGTCTCATTTATGGAAGTTTAAAAGAATATGATTGATTGATTTTAATTTTTGAGAGAGAACTTGAGTTGAATTTCGAGCAACCATATATTTCTATAGAATTAAAGCATTTTTTTCAAAAATATATTTTAAAAATCGGACAAATTATTGAAACAATGATCTAAAAAATTCAATGGGTTATCGATTTGATTGGTTGAATCGAAAAACTAACCGATTTCATAAATAGTTTTATTTAATTAAAAATTAGAAAATTAGTTAAAAATATAAAAATTAGACAATAATATAAAAAAAATATAATTATTAATTCTAACAAGTTCAAACATCAAAACAAAAGGATGTAGGCTAAAAATGATTTGAAACCCTCTTAATTTAAAAAATACTCCAAAACGGGATGTGTTCATTGATTTTGGTCAGTTTTAACCAATTTTTATCTAGTCGATTTTTAAGGGTTTTCCATACCAAACTCATAACCGGTTTTAAGCTTGATTGGTCAATCTGGTCCTATTCCGAAAGCATGAAATATTTCAACCAAAATTCAATGGTTTAGTTTAATGGAGAAATACTAAATTTCCAAAGCAAGACTTTTAGTTTCCATAATTCTAGAACAACAAATGACAACCACTTTTTTTTTTTTTTTTGATATAATCGCATTCGCAATCGAAATCTCATATCTGCAATCTATTCATATCCACTAAAATTTTTGGGATCGGTATCTGTATCAATCTATAATATTCTCAAAATCAGAAAAATTAAAAATCTAATAATGGATATACGATATTTGATACAAGTAGTTCATTAAATACAAATTCAATAATTCAATATAAAAATTATTCAATACAGTTTTGAAGATCAATTTTATTAAAATTATTGTTGAGGAAAACTAGATGAGAGTCTAGTTTTGAGGCATATACAACACTATCTTATACTAATATTTGTCGTCGCTATGTGTTGTAAGGGTTGTAAACAAATTCACTACAGGATACAACAAAACTTCTTAGAGATGTAATACAATATTTTGTTGAATCTCTACCTAAGAACATTGATAAAGACAAAATGTATTATCTTATTAATTCTAAAAGGAATCGTATCCAATTTATAGGCGATCAAATATTGCATCTAAAATACATGACTTTTACTATTAAAAATCATGTCTTTTAGCACCAAAAGTTAAAAAAATGTTAGGTCGGTCCCCGATGTATTATCGTAAGATAATAACTGAACCAAGATGAATTTATAATATTCTGATGAGTTGTCAATATGTCTATATTTACCCCCATTTATCATGCATTTTGTGTGTTATCTCGAGTTTTATGAACGTTTTGATGCGTTTTGGATATGTTTTATAGGTCAAAATCATAAGACAACTCAATTGGAGTCAACAAGGGATGAAACAGCAAATTCAAAACGAAATCATTGCATATTCCAAAGTTTAGCATGGGCATCTCGACTCTGGCCAGAGCGTCGTGACACCCACTAGTGTAAATTCAAGACAAAACCAAAATTTAATGTGCATCACAACACCCGATTAAAAGAGCCAGAATCGTGATGTTGCACTCTGCGCGTCATGACACGGACGCGATTGTGAAGAACTCTGATTTCTTAAGAAAGAAAGCTCACATGGCCTCCTATATAAATAAAAGATCTTCCAATACCTGAAAATAGAAGACTGATAACATACTTTGGAGCTTCAAAGCATTAGAAGAACACCTAGAGTAAAACAAGAACAAGTGCATCAACCGATATTGGAGATTGAAGCCGAATACTGTGGATGATAATTCTTTCTTCCATTCCCTCTATAGCTTATTCTTTTTGTATTCTTGTTTTGTAATAATGATTAGCATGTGTTTATTGAATAATATAAGTAGCTAAATCATTAATCTATGATTGTAATGGATCTTAAGTATAATATTTAATTAATTTACATCTTTTGTTCTTTTGGGATTGTTATTGAATTATTTATTATTATCTAAGTTTGAATGTATGTTTTATTGTCTACCAATAATAGAATAGTCGTGGTAAATCATTAGGAACTCAAAAAATGAAATTTGGGTTAGTTGTGAGAATAGCAGCGCATGATTCAATTCTTTGAATAGACTTCCATACATGATAAACATATACCTTTAGAACCTAATCTTAATGAGTTTGGTTTAACTTAGTTAACATAGACATATCGTTAATTGGCTTAATCTAAATATATCTACCTGATCATCGAAAAAGGCATGTAGAAAACTTAACGTTCTAGATTAATAATTCGTAACAATAACCCAATTGAACATGAACCCATTGTTTGTGTGCTTAGGTGAAGTTACAACCTTAGATTCTTCTAACATACAAGGTTTTCGTCAAAATCTATTATTTGTTCATTTAGATTTTTAGTATTTAGTTTAATCAAATCTCTCTCCACTATTTGTTTAGTTTTACTTAAATAGGTTACTTTCAAAATTAATAAGAGAACTAATAAGTTCATGTGGGTTCGATATCCGACATATTGTCACTATATTACTTGAGCGATACGTACGTTTGCATGCTATAGTAAAATCACGATAAAGTTTTTGGCGTCGTTGCCAAAACTTATTTTATTTTTCCTTATTTTTATTAGGACAAACACTCTACTTGTTTAGCTAAACATCCATTTCTTTTTATTTCTTATCTTTCTTTCTGTTTTCTTTGATTTCAGTCATTGATGAGCGGAACATATATCAATATTTACCGCCCCTTTTACTTAATATTTGTTTAGTTTCTCGGGTTTGATGAACGTTTTGATGTGTTTTAGTTTATTTTGCAGATAAAATAATGTTGGGACACAATGAAATCATTTAAGACGAAATGTGGGTCAAATAAGGGCAAAAATTGGACTTGACATATTAATTTTGGAGATTGGAAACTTGAAATGGCGTTTTAACGAAGTGCAGTTTTGGAAATTCCAGTTTTACGCATCTGTCGTATTTTGGGCATAACTATTTACTCCGATATCGGATTGAGCTGATTCAAGTTCCAGATTAAAGAAGACTCAAAGATCCACAACTTTGAAAGACAAAATAATTTCAAATTCTGAAGATTTCATTCCCGAAAGTGATGAACCATCCAGAAGTGTGTTGTGTGTAATTATTAAAGTCATTTTCAATCATTTTCAAAGCAAAAAAATAAATTAATAAATAAATTAAAAAAATTATCAAATCACCACAAAACATGATAAGCAATTAGTGGAGCAATTAGTGGAGTAATTAGTGGAGCAATTAATAATGGATTTGGTGGATGATTTGATGGAGGCAAAATTTTACCTATAAATACCAAGCCATTTCATTTGTAAATTCATACTTTCTTCTAAGGAATTCCTTAAGAATACTAAGACGATTTTATATTGTTTGTTTATTTATAGCTTTCAGTAATTAATTTCCGCTTTCGCACTTTCTTTTCTTTACTTTTCAGTTTTTACTTTCCGCAATTTACTTTTACGCACATTACTTTTCTTTCTTTAATTTTTCAGTTTTTACTTTTCAGTAATGAGGAGGTAACTCCACATTGCTGGGGTAAAAGGTAAAACTTTTATTACTAATATTTAGATTAATCTCCCTTAATTATAATATATAAACTAGTTAAAACCTGACTTAACGAGGATACCGCCATATTGGTCGGTTGGTAATTATTTAAATTGGTTTTAACCTGACTAAACTGGATACCGCCTGATTAGTCGGTTGGTAATTATTATTAATTTGACTTAATCTGGATACCGCCTATATGGCTGGTTGGTAATTATCCTGCAAAGTAAATATATTATACTAGGGGAGAGATCTAAAATAGAAGTAATAAAACTATAAAAGTGGATCATTTTACCTCAGCATTTTCTTTTATTTTACTTTTACTTTATTTACTTTTCAGAAATTTACTTTTCAGTAATTTACTTTCAGCATTTACTTTTCAGTAATTTACTTTCAGCTTTTAATTTTCAGTATTTAATTTCAGCATTTACTTTCCGTCATTTACTTTTCAGCAATTTACTTATGTCTTTTATTTTATTTAAGTTTTTACTAGCCCTAGTTATGTGTCGTAACTAATTTAGTTATCTAGGGTTGTGATGAATTCTAATATCACCGGTTTATAAGGGATTATTTTATAGTTTTTGTAATTTAAAGGTTACTTATTAAGTCTTAAGTTTAATGCTTCTTGTTGTCTGATCACCAATAAGATTGATGTGGTAAATCTAAAATAAACTTGACAAATGAATTTTAGGTTTCAGCCTTAAACTTAATACCCCACGATCTTCCTTGAAGATATATAACCCTTTAATAGATTTCCTTACAGGATAGACATATACCTGTCGGGCGGGGTAGCTATAATTGGAACTTAAACTTAATGAATCCAGATAATTTGGTTGACATAGACATATGGTTCATTTGGGTTAAACTGGGTATTTGCGTCTGACCATCGAAATAGGCTTTTTCATAATTTAGTGTTCCAGGTTAGTAAACTGATTTATTACACAACCATGAAATAACCACTTCATCTTTTAAAAGATATTAGAAAGATTCACAACCCTAGATAGTTTTTAATATTGAATTTTCTTAAACCTACTTTTGTGCAATTTTATTTCTTGTTTTTAAATTTAGAATCATCACAATTTCATATCAATCAATCAACCTGTTAGATACTAGTAATCATTTGACATCTTAAAATTAATAGATTTGGTATTAAGTCCTCGTGGGATCGATACTTTTTATACTACTTGAACGATACGTACGCTTGCGTTATACGTGTGTGTTTACGCCGGTCAAGTTTTTGGCACCGTTCCGGGGACTTATTTATCTTTCACTATTAGTTTAGAGGTTAGATACCTTTACTTGTATCTAATTTCTTTTTACTTATTGTTTTTGTTTTTCTTGTGTTTCAGGTTCTCAGAAACTTCATGAGACGAACCAGAAGCTTTGAACTTCGACCGCTTGACCCAGAAATTGAAAGAACCATCAGACAGTTGAGAAGGGAAAGGTGAGAAGGCCAAGAAGCTTTAGTCAACATGGAACCGGAACCTTTGGAGGTTGCACCACCAATTCCCATTCGAGACAGAACCATTTCGGTGGTTGACAAACTCATTTCTTGTATTGTACTTCCTCCCTTACCAGCAAATACAAGTGACATCAAAACATGCATTCAGATGATTCAGTAGTCAGTTCAGTTTGGGGGAATGTAATTGAAGATCCTAATGCCCACATCAGCAACTTCCTGGAAGTTTGTGGCACTTTCAATTACAACCGAGAAGCTGAAGAAGCAATGAGACTACGTATTTCCCATACTCCTAAAAGAACACAGCTAAAGCTTGGCTACATTCACTACCAGCAGGTTCTATCACAACTTGGAACACTTTAGCCACCAAATTTCTTGCAAAGTACTTTCCACCAGCCAGAACTGGAAAGCTGAGGAATGACATCACATCCTTTTTGCAACAAGACTCAGAAACTCTCTACGAAGCTTGGGAAAGGTACAAAGATTTGCTCCGGAAATGTCCTCACCATGAGATTCCAAAATGGCTTCAAGTCCAAACTTTCTATAATGGACTTTCTGGAATGATGAGAACCACAATCGATGCTGCTGCTGGAGGAGCTTTAATGGCAAAAGGAGAAGATCAAGCCTGGGACCTAATCGAAGAAATGGCCAACAACAATTCCTTGTGGCCAACAGAAAGGAGCATGATCCAAAGAATTACAGGAATTTATGAAAGTGGAGCCAATACAGCAGTCAACACCAAGCTGGATCAGATATGCAAATTCATTGAGACTCTTACCACTAGATCCACAAGTTCACCATATAGAGGAACACCAGAGCCAAACCGACTTGAAGAGACGGTGAATTTTGTCAACAATTTCAACACACAGTGGAACAATCCATATTCCAACACCTACAACCATGGTGGATGAATCATCCCAATTTTTCATGGAGCAACAATTCAGGACAAAAGAACAATTCACCACCTGGATTCCAGCAGCAGAACTATCCACCACCAGGATTTCAACTACAGAACAAAGGCCAGGAACATGAAAAAGAACCAGAAATGAAAGAATGGATTGCAGAGATGTTCAAAAAGCAAGCAGCATATGATGCTATCTTTCAGAGCCAATCTGCTTCCATCAAAGCACTGGAGAATCAAATCGGACAACTGGCCAATGCTCAAAGTTACAGACCGCCAGGTAATCTTCCCAGCAACACAGAACCCAATCCAAGGAACCGAGGGAAGGAGCAATGTCATGCCATCATGTTAAAAAGTGGTACTGAAATCAACAAAGATGTTGGAGCCAAAACAACTGCTGAGGAAATTCCAAAAGAAACAAAGCAACAGATGGAGGAAAAAGAAGCAAAGGAAAAAGAACAGATCACTCCACCTCCACCTTTTCCTCAGCGTCTTCAGAAAAACAAACTGGACAAGCAGTTTGCTCGTTTCCTGGAGGTGTTCAAAAAGCTACACATCAACATTCCATTTGCAGAAGCCTTGGAACAAATGCCCAGCTATGTAAAATTCATGAAAAACATTTTTTCACGAAAACGGAGATGGGAGATTACGAGACAGTAGCATTGACAGAAGAATGCAGCGCCATCATTCAGAGGAAGCTTCCCCCAAAGTTGAAAGATCCTGGCAGTTCACCATTCCTTGTATCACATGGGAACATAACTTTGGTAGGGCTTTATGTGATTTAGGTGCAAGTGTTAACTGATGCCTTTTTCTATTTTCAGGAAATTGCAGTTTGGAGAAACAATGCCAACTTCAGTCTCTCTACAACTTGCTGATGGAATGCTCGTATTTCCAAGAGGCGTAGTTAAGGATGTGCTGGTCAAGGTTGACCAATTCATTTTCCCAGTAGATTTTATTGTCCTTGATATGGAGGAAGACGCAGACGTGCCAATCATCCTCGGGAGACCATTCTTGGCTACAGGTCGAACCATTATTGATGTACAAAAAGGAGAATTAACCATGAGGGTACATGACCAAGAGGTAACATTCAATGTTTTCAAGGCCATGAATTTCCCAGATGATGAAAAAAAGGAGGAATGTTTCAGACTTGATGTGATACACAGTACCATTCAGAACTCCAATGCAATGCAAAGTTCTACTGACAAACTTAAAACATGTCAACGTCTGTGGAGCTTGAAGATAAAGCGTCTTTTCCACTGAAAAAACCAATTCTTGCACTACAAGCAACAGAAGAGAAAAAGTTCCACCAGCTCAACGAATTGGAGTAATTTCACAATCAGCCTTTTGAGGATGCCAAATTGTACAAGAAAAAGGCAAAGAAGAGACATGATGAGAAGTTAGTGCGCATACAACTGGAACCAGGGCAGAAGGTACTGTTAAACAAATCAAAGGTGAAATTCTTCCCATGGAAGCCAAAATCATGGTGGTCAGGTCCATTTGTGATCACCAAAGTTTTACCAGATAGAGCCGTTGAGATACATGATCCTAACTCCAAAAAAACTTTTAAGGTTAAAAACAAGCGTGTCAAACACTACTGGGGAGAATCGTTTGAGCGACAAAAAGAAAGTGTCACACTTTCAGATCCAGCCTAACGTTCGAGAAGTCACGTCTAGCTGTCGACGTTAAACTTAGCGCTCGCAGGGAGGCAACTCATGCAATTTGTGTATATATTGTGATATGGTGTGTTTTATTTTTATTTTTTTTAATTTTTGCAGGTAAAGTCATTTCACGATGGAAGAAGCTCTCGCAAATCTTCGCAAGCAATTTCCTTCTCTCCCTCAAAAATCTCTGATGAAAGTTTACAAAGCTCGCTTGGAACCGATGAGACTACTGATGATCAAAGAGTAAAACATGGAAGCCACTTCAAGAAGACGAGTTGAAAACATCTGTGTGTTTTGCGGAACTAGTGTTGGTGTTAAGCCACAATACGTAGAAGCAGCACAGGATTGGGTCGAGTCTTAGCTGTAAGGAATATGCACTTAGTATATGGCGGAGGCAATCTTGGACTAATAGGGATTGTTTCAAAGGCCGTACAGGAAGGAGGCAGTCACGTTTTGGGAATCATCCCAAAACCCTTGGCAGAGGCAAATCTTATTGAACCATCAAACAGAGAGGAACTGATCGTGCCAGGTACGTCTGAACGATTGGTAGAAATGATTAACCGTGCTGATGCTTTTATTGCTTTGCCAGGTGGCTTGGGCACATTGGAGGAAATATTTATAGTGCTATATTGGGCGAACTTGAACATACACCAGAAACCAATTGGGGATGTAACGTGAAGGATTTTATGACTTTCTTTGTGGTTTCTTGATGATGCTAGGAGAAATGGGTTCGTGTCAAAACCTATGAAATAACTCCTCTTTAATGCCAGAACTGCTCCGGATCTAATTGACCAAATCTTAGCCTATGAACCACAAATTGACCCTATCCTTTCAAAGATAAATTGGTCAGAGGATGATCGTGGTAAGAGGCATCGGATTAATCGGGATCTTAACCTTTAACTTTTCATTTAGATGTAGAATTTCAACTAACCAGGTACAGTTTTCTAAACTCTTCTTCTACTGTTTAAGACATTGGGGACAATGTCTCAGTTAGGTTTGGGGGAGGAAATTAGTTGATTAGTATCTGTTTTTAGTTGTGTGTTGTTTTTATTTTAGGCCAAAATTTTTCGAAAAAAAAAAATTGAAAAAATTACAAAAATATTTTGTGTTTTTGTGTTTTTATTTTGACTAAAAAAGTGAAATTGGTGATAGATAGCTGTGTAAGGAGTTCCACTCCTGAGACGTATCTCAAACCATTTTTTCGGAACAAGTTAATTTTTATTTATTTCCTTTTGAATTATTTAATTTGTGAATTCTCCATAATACTGACTAAAATGGATCTTCATATGCTCAGTTGGCAGATATTATCAACATGCATTGTAACATACGGACATGAGCTATAATTGAAAAGTTTGTAATATTCAGTGCTCTAGTTTAATTGGAGGAAGCATCTCAAAAAGTGATGGAAAAAAATAAAAAAAAAACTGACCGGCGTAAACACACACGTATAACGCAAGCGCACGTATCGTTCAAGTAGTATAAAAATATCGATCCCACGAGGACTTAATTCCTACTGTTGTTATTAATTATTGATACTATTTATTTACAAATATCTAATTGAGGGAGAAGGGAATTGATTGCTTGAATGATTTGATTTGTAGATTTGCTAAATAAATAAAAAGACAAAAAGACAAAAGAAAATACTAAGGAAAATAAAAAGACTCAAAGATCTAGGTTGTGAATCTTTCTAATATCTTAAAAAGATGAAGTGATTATTTTAAGTTTGTGTAATAAATCAGTTTACTAACTGGAACACGAATTTATGCGAAAGCATCTGTCGATGGTCA